>JABXWE010046271.1:0-20231 GCA_014611495.1 Limonius californicus
TGAACCCCAGACTTTCAGCGTAGTAGTGTATGGCGCTGACCTTTAGCCTACGACTGTCTCTGTACACCATACAACTATCGTTGTAAAAATAACAGGAAGGGAGATATTTGTATTTTACATAGCGCATGACTAACTATTGCGAATGATTATTTAAATGCAAATATCCACTTATTATTATTTTTAAAGTCCACATTATAGTTTTTTTTATATATATCGTTAAGAAGAATCGCCAAAAAATACAGGATGTTTATAAAAATTAAAACAAAGCCTATTTCACTTAAATCGGTAATCAGCTATCTTGTTTTGTATATTAGAATTGCTTGTCACTGGAAATTGAACATTTTAGACATAAATATATATTTTTGTCGACGCAGAAATAATAAACAGGCAGAGATTTGCTTTAAAAAAAATCATTTCCATTGGTTCCATGCGGTATTTAAAATGCAAATAAAAAGGCATCCAGTCAGTGTTAATACAGGGAATTCCCTTATATAATGTCGCTTCCGCTTAAAACGGAAGTTAGTGATCTTTTCGTCCCGTGTGTCCAAAATACGCTTAGTCTTAACACTGAATACATTTTTAAGAACACATTTTTGTATGGCTAATCATATCCGAGAAAATCAATTCACCATGAATTGAAAAACAACCGGTACAGCTTCAACTATTTGGAAAAGCTGAATCACATAAATTAAGTAAGTAGCTATAGGTGTTACCCTTTCACTGTTTTAAATTATTTTAACTTATTTCAAATTTTAATGAAATTGCTATAAATAAGTGAATGAGCTACAGTCGTGTTCTCCAGATTTACACCGCTGCAAAA
This sequence comes from Limonius californicus, assembly GCA_014611495.1. NCBI lineage: Eukaryota > Metazoa > Arthropoda > Insecta > Coleoptera > Elateridae > Limonius > Limonius californicus. Next base: position 821 of record JABXWE010046271.1, read on the forward strand.
CTCCGCCCCTCCACCAATTTTTTTCCACGTGCAACTAAGACGGATTTGATCTAGGGAAGGGATTATGATAAACATATAGGCAGAGTATTTACAAAAATGGTTGGATAATTTAGTCACGTATAGTACTTCAGAAACTAAAAAAATAGTCTAAATCAACATATGTCCGTAAACCAATTGTTCTAGAGATAGAGGCGATTTTCTATTTTATTCCATAAACTGCGTTGGGTAGGAAAAACAAAATTTAAGTTTTAATTTTTATTTACTATACTAAATTGTATCCCGTGCCATATCCAACGGGTACAAGCCCTTATAACTTTTCATTATGCTTTATGAATGGTGTTTTGTAGATTCATATTGAAAAAAGCTTCAGTAAATCCAAACTTTGCTGCCAATATTTAATTTACCGATGAAACTATTTTTACGAATAACAGTATCATTAATCTGTATAAGAATCATGTTTGGGCAGACGAAAATCCTCACGTAGCTATCGACTAAAGACATCAGCATCGATTTTCGTTAAACGTTTGGCTGGGTGTTTTGGAGGACCGTCGGAAACAGCCAGTATTTTTAGGAAATCGTTTGACTGGTGAACTATCTAGATTTCTTAAATATCACTTTACTCCCATTACTGCAAGACGTGCGATTGGATGATGGGGTTTATCTGTGGTTTATGCACGATGGGGCTCTTCCACATTTTTTAGTCAATTCGTATAACCTATATCGACAAATAGGTAGGACGAGGGACAAATAGCAGGCCCACGTAGATTACTGCACCTTTGTTTATGGACAAATGTCATATTTACTTACCTATTACTTGACTGTTCGTTTTCTCCCAATATTCAATTTATTGATTAAAAACAATATCGCCTTTATCTCTCAAACAGTTATTTGCGGACATTTGTGTATTAAAACCTTTCTGTTTGGTTTGATGAGTACTATATGTGGGTCAATTATCCGACCTTTTTCGACCACCTTGTATATAATTGTTTCTCAGATCACACCAAGGCTCTAAAAATAATTCTAGCTTTAATAATCGCGCATACCACGTTAATTTAATTAAATTGCCGAGAGGATATGGGACGGGTGCAAGTCAATCTGAACGTAAGTGTAATTGTGTAGTTGCACAATATGGCACCACGTTGCTGCATTGCAAAATGAATGCATAATTAGTTTCAGTTTATTTGCAGTCGTGAGTTATGAAAACCACACGCCAAATAATCCCCAGACAATTAAAATCGTACGCGCTACACTGTCACTATCATGTCGTTACTCGTCGAGTATTGACGTTAAAATTTATGCACAAAGAGGCATTTACCCAGATTGGTTATTCATTACGGTTTTGCTATTTCTTTCTATTGAAATAAATATTGAAAACCCCATACGAAGGTTGTTCAACGAAATCTAATGTGGCGATTCCTACTGACAATCTCGAGCAACTTATGGTCATGGGTTTCGTATTCCTAGAGGCACCGTGATTTCTATTTCAACCTTACCTTGCGGTACCTAATGGGTCAAAATGAGTCTCCCGCTTACGTATACAACAGGCTAAATATAAGATTACATTTTTCTGAATACAATTGTCTACCTGAGGGTAGATATTATTCAAGATACATGTGGAACACGCTTTGAATATCTGAAATAAAAATGGTAAACGAATGGGAATATCACTAAACAACAAAGTGTTGTATACACTGCAGTTTGCGGACGACCAGGTGCTTATGGCACAACAAAAAGAAGACTCCGAAGATATGGCAAGGAAGATCATTGACGAATACGGAAGATAGGGCCTTTCAATGAACCTTAACAGGCGCATATTTCTGCATCGGATATTATCTAGGGATAAGAATTGACAGAGATCCAAAGACAAGAATGAGATCAGGGAAAGAACAAACTTGACAAGGAAAGCGGCAAAGAGGTTAAACGGAGTATGGTGGAATAAAGAGATAAATAGCAGGCGAATATACAAAATATATAACGCCGTGATTAAAAGTATAATGTTGTACGGCGCAGAGACGTGGAGAATGACGCAAGTAGAACAAATAAAGATATCCGCTGTGGAAATGGATGTGCTGTAAAGATCTTGCTGAATCTCTCGACAATAAAAATAAACAAATGAAAGTATAAGGAAAAATCTGAATCTAGAGTATTCTATTATAGATCAACAATAAATATTATGATACTGACGAATATTTCGTTTTAAATATGGATTTACAATTATTTATTTATTATTCTTTCCACAATCTATTCTACTATTGTATTGGTACATACTAGTATGTTCTTTCTAGGGGTGCCACAACAATAAAAAGAAATGTCCGTTTAATTAATTAAACTAATACTTCACATTTACATGTAAGTAGTTTGTAGTAGACAAATAATACAAGGTATACCAATGAATGCATTGTTTGGATTCCTATTTTAATTTTTAAGGAAGTAAATCGCTCTGCCCCCATCAAGCATTTGTACCAAACCTGTACCAACAGCACGAGAAACGAAATTGTTATCCTCACTGGAAATTACCCCTCAGTAGCTGCAGCAGCTTAGCTCCAAACCCTCTTTTTCTTCTTTCGGTGTCTCTTTGCGCCCTAAGGCATTGGGTTCTCCTTCACTTTAGCACTAGCTATTTTCAACCCATTTCCTGTATTGTTTCCTATCTCTTGCTAACACTTTCAACTCCGGAATGGACCTTCGCCGTTCACTCAATACCAATTCCATTTGCTTTTTCCATGTAGTTTCCGGCCTGCTTCTGTGGCGTTGTCCTTCTACTCTGGTGTTTGTGACTACTCTTGGGAAACCGTTCTCATCTATCCATGTGTGCGGTGGTAGCTCAATTGGTAGAGCACTCGCTTTCCGAGTAAAACGTCGATTCTAGCTTGGGTTCTGAACCTAAGACATAGTATACAGATTTATAAAAATCTTGTCCGCAACACACAGTTTGCCAATCCGGCTTGCAACCGTGGAATCTTAATGCTAAAAACCTTCTCTGGAATATCTGTCGTTCGGATTCGACGTTAACCTGTACGTCCCCTGTGTTTCTACCTTAGCGCTGAGGAGAACCATATCGCAGAGAAGAGGCCGATGCCCAGTAGTGGGACAAAAAGTCTGTTAATGAACTGCCACAGCTTAGCTCCAAACCTTCTTCTTCTTCGCTCGGTGTATCTTTGTGCCCTAAGGCATTGGGTCTTCCTTCACTTTAGCACTACCTACTTTCTATCCAGTTCCTGTATTCTTTACATTCTCTTGCTAACACCTTCAATTCCTGAATCGTCGCTTGCCGTTCTTCTTCTTCTTCGAGTGCTTTATCTCTTATGAGACGTAGCGATCTTCTCTCGGCCGTTCTTCCTCGCAAGACAATGGCAAACTAGCGAGGTATTATGCCTCGTCATTCACTCTATACCAATTCCAACTGATGCTTCCATTTTGTTTCCGGCCTGCTTCTGTGGCGTTGTTCTTCTACTCTCATGTCTGTGACTACTCCTGAGAAACCGTTGTCATCCATTCTACATATACATCCATATCACTTCAGTTGTATGTTCTCTAGTTTTTTCACCAATGGCTTAACTTATTAAATGTGTTATGGTATTATCATTAACCATGTCCGTCCTAGTGTATCTTGTTGCTTTTAAGATACTCCATTTCTGTCGTCGATATTTTTGATATTCTCTTCTTCTTCGAGTGCTGTATCTCTTACAAAACTAGCTATCTTCTCTCATCTTTTTGATCTAAATTTATCATTTAGTATCCAATTCTCCTCATCAAACATAATTAGAGGTAGGAATACCGTGTTGTATAGGTACTTGTTTTCCCGTAGATGTTGTTTTCCCCTTTTTAGTATAGTTTAGTATATTTGATTAGTTTAATTGGTTGTGTTTCATATTTATTGTTTCAACTTCCCATGTAGCTCCATAATTAATATTTCTGTTAAATGCCCCATTCAATATTTATTCGAAGCATGATGACGGCAAAAGATTAGAACCCCATATACGAGAGAATGTAAAAATCTAAGGGGTCTTTTAATAAATCAGATATTTTAGTTGTACACGCAAAATTATATAGCAGGTTGTTTTTCTACTTTCCTTCTACACACTTAGTCGATCTCTTCAAAAGCTCTTCAATTCTTTCGCCTAAAAAAGTTTTTGGTCTCGTGCGTAACCAATTTTGCACCACTTTAACAACCTCTTCATCTACCCGGTTCTCTTTCAACGGTCCAAAAAGGTGAAAATCACTTGGTGCCAAGTCACGGCTATATGGTGGATGGCTTAACAGCTCGAACCCGAGATCATTATTACACTGGATTGTTTTGTTGGACACATGTTGTTCTGCAGGTTTTACACTCTCTGAGCAAAGAAAATGTATCACCCTTCGCATTTTTTCGTTGGTGCAATTAGATAATGGCGTACTCATTATAAATTGACTTAACAACAGGATAGAAAGCAATTAAACACTACACCATCACACTAAACACACGACAACACTTAGAGGTTATGGTTTATGACAGAACAAGCAGTGTTGTCAACAACTCGGTCGGGAAAACATAATAGTTTGTTTAAATTCCGACTTTCCCTCGTACGACAAATTGCCGCGTTTCACAAAATATATTCGTCTTTATACACAAAAAGTAGGATATGTGTGTTACAAGAGACAGTAATATTATTAAGTGGAGCACTCATAATAAAGTACGTATTTGCAAAGAAAATTTCGAGTCCACGTTTCATTAATTATATATATTAAGTGAGGCAGAGAGAGCAAGTAACATCTGAAAATGTGCGATCATATTCTCGGCGAAGCGGATGATATTCCCTTTATTCTGTATTCTACTCTAACAACCCTTAGCTATATGTGTGTAATTAGGGACCTATCCACATACTTAAGTGCCCATTCCAGAGTAATGTCGTATTCGGCGTGCAAATTCAAGGGAAATGTTGAAACTATCCACCATTCGAACAACGCGAACACTAATTGGTCGTTGAAACTTACTCTAAAGTTTTATTTTAACTTCAAATCAATATTACATATGTTGTAGAGATGCTACAGAGGGAGCTAGTCTTCTTCGTTAAGTACTTTAACTTATGGAGACGTAATGATCTTTTTTCTATGCAGACACAAGACCAGCAGCTTAAGGTGAGCTTCGGACAAAGAACGCCTCCACAAAAGACTTGGTACTAATTTGTTGCTCTTCAAAAGTTTTCCTAATAATAAATCTTTGACGTACAAGTCATCTTATAATAAATTAACAGCAATGTTAAAGTTAGAAAATTAGAACTATATGAAATTTTTCTTTATCCCACATTTCTCAGACCTAACGGCAGTGATATCGGGAAACCTAACATTGTATTATAATGCCAGGAAATTTAATAATCACATTGTATTGGCTGTAGTAGACTTGGGCGCACCATTGGGAATTGAATGGAGAAGGCAGATTTCAGTCAACTATACGAGTAACTGTCGGGTTCCTATTCAGTGCACCTTTTGTTCAACTCCACCTTATTACAAGCAGGAACTGTCGAAACTCATTTTCAAAGCCTACGATTTCCGTTGCACATATATTGAATTCTGATTCCCGAATGTTCCCTAGAGGAACCAGAATAGAATGAATTTTTGTTTTTATTTCTTTTTGCCAATTTCTATTAGCAAGACGACGAGCGGCGGGATTTTAAAAATTAATCTTTTTATGAAAGGAAATTAGTGTAATCATTTATTAAGGATATGACTTACCGCTATACTATCACATTAATTTTAAGAACATTCACATTAGACAAATTAACGTGATAAAAAACTACATGAAGAAGAGATACGCCCTTAAACATTATTTATTTTCATATGGAAGCTGTATTAGAATGTACAACCCAATAAAATATTTTTATTTCCAATGTCTCTCAGTAAAATCGAAAGCAAAATTGCTTTTCGGGGATAAGAATCTAAGTCCATCATAATTTTACGATTCATGCCGTTAATATCGATGCAGATCTCATAAAAATGGGAATATTTAATATTTTTTTGCAAGAAAATATAGAATGTTTATGTTTGCATCATTACTGGAAGTTTCTTTTAAAAATCTGCAGTGAAATACAATAAAATTGGTTTCCAGCTTTGTGTATGCTTTCAGAGAATCTACTACGCCATGTAACTCCACAGTAAGCCAATACCATTTTATCTTCATGTTTAAGAAATGGTGTTCTCTATATTAGTATTGATTATAGTTATTTATTTGACAGCCGATCTAAAATAATCATACCCGAAGACCAGGCAGAGGGATAGCAGTTGCTGAACGAAGAATAAGAAGACGGAACGAAATAATCCTTCTATATAAATACACTTTCGAAGTGACTATTGCAAATGTTTGCAAATGAGGTTTTTCAAGAAACCATATCTTTGTTAAGTTAACTAGAAATTGCCCTCGTATAATTTTATAATAAACATATGGTTTGGTTCGTATTTCTTCAGTCTTCTCATTTTTCTTCGGGTATTGTTAATAAAAATAAAAGACGCTGCCGAAGCAGTAGCAGAGTTGAAATGGAACTACGCCATGTGGCTAGATATAAGGACGAAAGTTGAACCAATACAATCCTGAAATGCAGGCCCTACTTGGGGCAGGGATCTAGAGAGCGCCCCAATGCGATGGACGAACGATGTAAAAAGATCTGCCGGACTGATGTGGATCCGATAGGCGCAAGATAGAGACAAATGGCGAAGAATGATGGAGGCCTATATCCAGAAATACCGAAAAACCGAAGATAAGGCTGATGAGATGTGACTACACACACAGTTCCCCAATCCGGTTGTGGCATTTTTCTATTTCATATATCACTTTGAACTGTAGGTCCCCTGTTGTTATTTTTTTACAGACAGTGAAATTACTTGACAGGGAAGCTAGGTTTTTCCGTGTGGTGCCTTGTGGGTGTGTAACTACTGAAATAAAGCAGCAGAAACTTGTTTCTTTCTCATTTTGTGGCTTCAAACCGATAGAAGAAACTAACTCCCATATTATGCAAACAGAACTGTGCTATGGACCACCACACCTGACTTCAAGGGTATAATCAGTTCGGCATAATCCTCGGTTAAAATACCAATTCATATGATCAGACTGACAGTTTACGAATTCATGAGTGCATTTTGAATTGCATATTGTACGACGAGGTCAGTCCAAGGTCCAATATCCGCTGTTCGTAGTTAATCAAGTCTAATCTTCGCTAATTTATGTAGTGATGTGGTAGGTGGACCATCGCTTTTGGTGGGTGACTTATATTGTACACCAGAGTTTAACACCAACGTCTGGGGAAGCTTGGGGATTGCGTAACTAATTTTCAAATTATAATAATACACGTCGTTATCCCAGTTAGGACAAACAATTTTCAACTTTGTTTTATTCGTATTGCTCCAGTCTTCTCATTTTTCCAGGTATTGTTACAGATGCAGCGAATAAAAATCCAATTCTGCAACCCACTATACACAATTCCCCAATCCAGCTTTGGCATTTTTCTTTTTCCGATTTGACGTTGAACTGTAGGACCCCTATGGTTCTATTTTTACAGAGAGGAGAATCACGTGACGGGAGAGCTAGGTTTTTCTCTGTGACCCCTCTGGCAAGAGGTTACGAGGTTTATAACTTCTGAGGTAAAGCAACTATTCTTTGTTTCTTTCTCATTCGGTGGTTTCAACCCGATAGAGGTAGCTAACTCCCATATTATGCGAAAAGAGCTGGGTCACGCGTCACCATAATTGACATCAACCATTCAATCGATTCGGCATAGGATTCTGTTAAGAAAACGACTCATATTATCAAACTGGCAATCCACGAACCGAGGTCAGTCCAAGGCGTGGCTGTTTATCCGTTATTTGGCGCAACGTCCGCTGTTTGTAGTTAAACATGTCCAGTCTTCGATAATTTATATAGTGCTGTGGTATTGGATTATAATGGTGAGGTTCTACATCCAATGAAGGGTTTTGACCTGCAAGGCGGAAGGTCAAAACTCTCAATCCTTGCTCTCACACCCGGTTGTTGCGTGCCAACTAATGACACAAGGTCATATGGTGAGCATCACATATTTGACAACCGCATTATTACCCCGTGTTTATTCGAACGCAGGTATCCAATTATTTAAAGCGACTGGGTAGGCTGTTCCGTGCCAAACGAGTTTTTTCGTCGGATCGCAGCAGGAAAGATGGAAGTACCTTCGGCTTAATTCAGAGGAGTAGGAGTGGTTCACGGGAAATGCTTAGGGGAAAGAAATCTAACGTAGTAGTATACAGGGTAAGTCCAAGTTACAGATGGATGCAGGTTATCGTAGGAGGGCCGAAAAACCAGCAGCTTACGGCAATTCATGCACAGAAAATACACCAGAATAAAAGATCGTGCTACATTATAACTGCATCCAAATCTGTTGAATAAAATATAGCAGATAAATAGTACAATTTAGAACAAGTCATAAAAAAACGATGGGCTAAACAAAGGAGGGTTGGGGCGTCCAAACCAAGAGTTCGCCGCCACTGGCTTACGATATTTACTTTAATGAACAGATCTACGCAGCCAGCGATGATCGAGTTTACAGAATTAATGAAACTTTAACCTTAACGAGTAATGAAACGCCAGGCAACTGAAGGTTGCATCACTTTTAATATTACAAGGGAATTATACTGTTCTATTTCCTAGTTACCAACGAAGCACTGGTAAACAGAGGAAGGCAATCACAGTATAGTACATTGGCAAGTTTTACCTTAGTTTCCATCGGTAGGGAGTAGAGAGAGAGGCACAATTTGGAGTGTTCCAAGGTCCTCGAGAAGCAGGCAAAAATTTCAAGCACACCCCTGAAGGCTGGATCACGACTTTCTTCGGGGAAATGGGAAATTTCGGGTGTTCTGGCAGTCCGGAACAAGATCATCGTTGAACGAGATTTGAATGTGGCAACAGCTTAGTGAGTATTTACGGGGTTAATGGCTGTAGTTCGACACAGGTCGAGCGAATATCCAGCAGTTGGGGTATTTCATCATATTACGAAATATGTTGCAAGAATTCTAGAACAAATTAACACGTGGAACGTAGGATTTCTAGGGCCATTCTGCAGCCAAAGGATTCTAAGAATTGTTTTCGATTGGCATATACAGACTAAACATACATGTGAGCGTTCCCTTAAGTTTCGAAAGAGTGTCCCCCCATAAATTAACCTTTGCAAATAATAAAATAATAATCGACTTAAGAGCGTCAGTTAAAATAAGATTTTAATTCATATGAAGCGGCAAAACTAAACGAACGTTAGAAGGCCGCCCGCCAAGCATCCAGTCGGGGGTTTGAACTCCCGACCTTCTGCACCGGAGCCCAGTGTTCTAACCACTGGACCACATTGGTGCACGTGATATTGGATTGCATAACTTATTTTTAAATATTAAAAATACGCGTTATTGTCCCAATTAGGAAAACAATGTGAAGATAAACTTTCACATATTAATTGAAGAAAAGTAGGAAATTACACGAACCCCGAAGGCAATATATCTGTGGCATAATATACATTTACCATTTTAGAAGCTCCACGCTTTTCACAGCAACTGTGTGAAAACCGGATGCTTCCCAAATTTATTTTTATGAGTCATTAATCTTAATCTGATGGCTCGAAATGAAAGCTCATTTTATGTGTTTATATTGCAAAGAAAATAAAAAATGATTGACTAAGGACAACATAATAAAATGAACAGGATTTGCTGAATACACATCTTGGAAAAGTAATTCAAAAATTTTTTATATACATCTTGGGGATTTATATTATTTGGGGCACTTAATAGTTTTATGGTTAAAATTTTTAAACAGAATATTCATTTTTCTGATTCGTACTAACCTTTTATGAATCCATGATAACGAACACAAAGGTAATAATTGGCTAAGTAAAGCATTAATTAGCATTGCAAGGCTGAAGCTCTCATTTGCCCATGTAATTTCTTTTAACTCTTTACTGATTAGTACCATTCAAATATGAAGTCTACAAATAGGTATACTATCAGTACTAACATAAAATCTGTTAAATCCACATATTACAGAGTAGAAATGAATTTTAATTACAAACTTAATATTTTCAACTCAAGGGGATTCCCTGGAGAAACTCCGAAGTATTTACTTAGACGAACTAATTATCCAACAAGTAATAATCTAGGCAAACTTGTGAAATGAAAATTACCTTCAATAACATAATGCTCAGTCAACGCTAATTTGCTTAAATATTTTGCCCTAATCAATTCAATTAACTATAAGTTAGGCACATTTACTGGAGTGTAAACGTAATTAATTGGCAAGACCTATTCTCCGGGGCTGACCATGATTTGGGCCTAACTTATAATTACCGGGACACTGTTTCTGCCGAGAAAGTAATTTATAGAGTTTCTGCTTATCTGTGGATGGGAATTGGAGAAATCCAATGCATTTGGTGGCCTTCGTGATTCTACTGCTTTGAAAAACGATTACCTACTTAATATTGATTTTATAAAATTAACTTGAAGACTCTTCCTTCCCATCAAGAGAAGCTTACAAAGTCAACATCAAAATTTTTCACAGTTTCCTGCTCCGATTTACCAGTTCTATTCATATTCAGGAATAGATAAATTGATTTTAAGGATGTTTACGATGAAAGAATGAATTTGTTAAGAGCTGTCTGAGAGGAAACGGAAAACGAAGCGAATCCCCAATTTCTCATATCTTAGAACGGATACTATCATAAAAAAACTTTAATAAATATTACATCCATGGAAATCGCTGCTTACAATATTAATCAGTGAATGCGAAACGAATCGATTTAGGAAAAGCGGTGAACGGAACGGAAATTTCCTTTTCTGAACATTTGATGGCCGGCACCGAAAATTAAATTCGGTTCAGGTACTTTTCCTATTCATACATTAAACTTCTCCTTTTTTATTACTTATTATGTTCCTTAGTTTTATTGTTGGGGTTGCTTCTAATTTATACACCACAGAATCTAAATTTATTCTGTTATCTTTGCGGCTCCTTTTGAATGTTTAATTAATTTTCCCCAGTACTACTTTAATTAGCAATGCCAATCGATACTCTCGTTTGCTGATTTTAAATACCCGAAACATTTATTTTTCTATTCATTAAAAAATTCCGTGTTTTCTCGAATAAGTATCAAAGCTTGCACATCAGAGAGCTCATTTAATTACAAAATATTATAATTTACCATAATTTAAATTTGTCGCATAAAACAAATGTAGTGCCGTTATTAATATTACTCTAATAATTTTAAAACGTAGGGCTCGTACATGCCTCCACATTATTTATTTAGTAAATTCAATGTTTGCGTGGAAAGTTCGGCGATTTCATCAAATTTTTAAAGCTCCCCGCTGTTTTAAAAGTTACTTTGATGTTCAAAGGTAAAACAAGGTAGAACATTATTACTTTTTAAAATTGAGGGAAACACAAAATTATACTCGAAGGAAAACGTATTTTTTATCAAAACGTGCGTTTGTGAAGTTCTCTTGACTACAGCAAAAATGGCAGTAAAAGTTTCGAGAGTATGGAAACTACGTGTGAGCAAAGCAGCCCATAATGTGATGTTCATACTGTTCGTGCTTTGTTTCAGTTCAATTAATAATTAACTGGTGTTTCTCGGTGGGTTATCTAGGAGAGGGAATAGTTATATCGGTGTGTTGCGGCTCATTCTTTAACTAAGATCATTGGTAAAAACATTGCACTGAAAACATATTTAGTTCAAATTCAATCATGCAAGATGGAGCTTCAAGAACAGATCTATGAACGTTATAACATAGAAGCAATTATTTCGAACAAGCTAGAGGAGGCCAGTTTACATAGAAAATGGATCCGGAAAACACAAGCTAGAATGTTTTATTTTGAAACTATGAAATATTTTTCTCTGAATTTGGGCAGATAATAGTGGCGCAATTCTGTTTTCACAGATCAGTTCAATGTACTTCTGTTTCATTTTCGATTTAACGTTGATACTGTACTAATTTGAACTGATGGGAAAAAGAAAGAAAACACATACAGCCAGGTATTTAAATGCCAAATACGCATCATCACCCGATGCAGAAAGCTACTGCACTGAAAACTCTAACAACCAGAGCAGTCCGAATCTCAGATGCAGAACACCTACAACAAGAGAAAACTCATCTCTTGATGTCGTTGCAACAAAATTGTTATACAGCCGCAGAAATTCAGAGAGCAATCCGCAATGCAGAACGGTCCACGGCTAAGGAGGAACTAGCACCTCCGGAAGGCTTAGCTTTTCTACCTTACAGTAAATGCACTACTGATAAGATTGGGCATATTCTTAGAAGGTACAACATAAAGACAGTTTTTAGGACTAATGAAACTGTGGGAAACGGTTTCAGATCCGCAAAAGATCATATATCAAATTTAAAATCAGCCGGGATCTACAACATCCCTTGCTCTTGTGGATCAAACTACATCAGACAAACTGGTCGTTGCACTGAGTTAAGATTGCGCGAGCACAAAGGTGATTGCAAACACAAACTCATCACAAAATCTGCAGTGGTTGAACATATTGGTTTAACTGGGCATAAGATGGATTTTGATAATGCTCGGGTACTCTCCAGAGTACCTCATTCCTTCCGTCGTAGCATACGCGAAGCAACTGAAATTGAAAAAGAACCTAACAACATAAACAGGGAGGATGGTTTTAGACTCAGTAAAGCTTGGATTTCAGTAGTTTATCCTCTAAGAACTCCTAAGCATTATCGATCTCACGATCACGCTCCACGGGATCCGTCTTTGCCCAACAGTGACAGCCAACCAGAACCCCGTCGTTCTGTCCGACTGGCTGAGAGAGGTTTAAATACCTCTGCTGTCCGGATTTGAGTTCAGTGTTCTATTCACTTTGAAGATGCAAGCTGCAATATCTTGCGAAACGTTAGTTTGTATGGGTTCGCAAACAGCTAAGACATAAGCCGATTAAGTATTATTGTCCTGGCAAACAAAATACATTAAGATGAATCCTTGTCCGCCCCAAGGTTAAATAATCTTAGCACTCGGCCCTGTTGAGGCAGGCAGAGCCTACGAATAATTATTGCTTAACCTTCTAGAGCAAATGCTTGTAAAGGCAGACAAGCTCCAGGTCGGGCCTTACCTAATAATGCTGGGTGTAGTTCCCAAATGACGACGTGGTCTAAGCGGAAAGTGAATTGTAATATTGACAGTTTGGGAGAACTCTCAAAGTAAACAAATGTTGAATATGTGGTGTTACAGAGAACAACACTCCAAGCAATGGTTAACTGTATCCGTTTTAATTTTTGAAAAATGTATAGATGCTTAATTTCTAAAAGTTAAAAGGTGTTGTTAATTGTATGCATGAGAAGAGGACGCTGCCTACTACAATCTGCCAATATATGCCAATATAATATATACAGGGAATTTTTCTTTTTAGTGTACAGGGTGTCTCATTTTTGATGTTTTTGCAGGGTATCTCGGAAACCATGACAGATATCAAAAAACTAACTAAGCAGTCTCGGGCTCTTTTTTTGAGAAAATAACAATAGCGTAAACAGATCTTTGCTATGGCGATCGGTTAGGGAGATACAAGGTGATTGTTAAAATTTGGTTATTTTTAAAATTGTTTTTATCTCGGTTATTATTAGGTGTGCAGAATAATTTTAAATTAGTCTTTTACATAGTTTTTCCTGCAGAATCCATTGACGTCCTCATTTGTTTACTATGGGTTACAGGAACGGAGCAATGGAATAAATTTGTGTTTTTTTAAATGGAACACCCTGTATATTTTTGCGTAATTATTTTAATCTTCAAATTTCCTTTACGAACATATAATATACTCTATATATAATCATTATAATTATGCTGGAAAATGGTATTTTATTAACATTAAGTTTCAATTATTAATTAGGAGGCCTAGCATGCAAATAACAAAGGATGAAATATACGAGGAAAATTTAAATGCAAGAACTTACTTGAGAATTCTGGAAACACATATCGTTCCTTTTATGGAAAATCTTCCTTGGAGGGAAAGGCAAAAACTATACTTTCAGCAAGATGGGGCACCATCTCACAATGGCAGAATTATTGCAGAATGCCTGAATATAAACTTTGGACTGCAGTGGATTGTGAACATTGGGCCACACAGGTGGCCTGCCCGGTCAGCTGATATGACATTAGATTACTTTTTCTGGGGATTTGTGAAAAATATATTATACAGGGTGTCTCAGAAAGAATGGGCCAGCGTTTAATCATAGATTCTTTAGGTAAAAATAAACCGATTAAACCTAATATACCTTAGGCAGAAAGTCCTTCCTTAAGAAGTTATAGGACCTTAAAGTTCAATTTTTTATTTTTTCTTTTTATTGTAATTTCCACAAATCTATAGATATTTCTTTCAAATTTGGTACACATACTTACCATTATACAATACAGTGACAGAATTATTTTCATTAACCAGACTTGACCCTAAGAAGCACTTAACCTACCACTGAAATTTTATATTAGCTCTAACTTTGTGACTAGTAGAAAATTTTAAAATTTTAGGTTATTTTCTGAAAGAGGATTGAAAATTACAAAAATAAGGTACTCTTAGTTCATACGCGTAACGGCAATCGTTTGCCTTAAAATGCTTGTCCAAGTTTTGAGTTGTCGTAACGACGTGCAATTATTAGGTGGCCATGATCACAAAAACAATGGGTAGTGCTTGTGACCTACAGTAAAGAACAATGCTAAGTCAATTAAATACTTTGGTGTTATAGAAATTGTATTTTTGATTTATGTTTTGTTTACAAAAATGCGTCGCCATAACGAATGCCGAGGCATTTTCGTAAACACAAAACAGAAATTAAAAATACAATTTTTATACACCAAAGTATTTAATTGACTTATCTTTGTTCTTTACTGTAGGTCACAAGCACTACCCATTGTTTTTGTGATCATGGCTACCTGATAATTGCACGTCCTAACGGCAACTCAAAACTTGCACAAGCATTTTAAGGCAAACGGTTGCCGTTACGCGTATGAACTAAGAGTACCTTATTTTTGTAATTTTTAATGCTCTTTCAGAAAATAAGCTAAAATTTTAAAATTTTCTACTAGTAACAAAGTTAGAGCTAATATAAAATTTCAGTAGTAGGTTAAGTGCCTCTTACGGTCAAGTCTGGTTAATGAAAATAATTTTGTCACTGTATTGCATAATAGTAAGCATGTGTACCAAATTTGAAAGAAATATCTTTAGATTTGTGGAAATTACAATAAAAAGAAAAAATAAAAAATTGAACTTTAAGGCCCTATAACTTCTTAAGGAAGGACTTTCTGCCTAAGGTATATTAGGTTTAAACGGTTTATTTTTACCTAAAGAATATATGATTAAACGCTGGCCCATTATTTCTGAGACACCCTGTATTTAAATAGAAATAATACACCAGAAGAACTGCATGAAAATTTTGAAGCGGCCACTGCAACTGTAACAAAGGTTCACATCCGCAACACAATTAACAGCGTGAGAAAACGGTGTCAACTATGTATAAATAATAATGAACTGCAATTTGAACATTTAATGTAGTTTCATTTCATCTATTTGTTACCATTTTGAACGTTAATGTTAATAAAATATCATTTTTCAGCTTAATTATAATGATTATGTATAGAGTATATTATATATTCGTAAAGAAAATTTGAAGATTAAAATAATTACGCAAAAATATACAGGGTGTTCCATTTAAAAAAACACAAATTTATTCCATTGCTCCGTTCCTGTAACCCATAGTAAACAAGTGAGGACGTCAATGGATTCTGCAGGAAAAACTATGTAAAAGACTAATTTAAAATTATTCTGCACACCTAATAATAACCGAGATAAAAACAATTTTAAAAATAGCCAAATTTTAACAATCACCCTGTAGCTCCCTAACCGATCGCCATAGCAAAGATCTGTTTGCGCTATTGTTATTTTCTCAAAAAAAGAGCCCGAGACTGCTTAGTTAGTTTTTTGATATCTGTCATGGTTTCCGAGATACCCTGCAAAAACATCAAAAATGAGACACCCTGTACACAACGAGCACCTTTGGGATAATGAAAATCCACATTCAACAAGGATTAGAAATCACCAACACCGCTTCGCTTTAAATGTATGGGGCGGATTATTAGGTGATCGACTGGTAAGACATTTAAGCGTAATTTCCTATTCTTTTATTTCTATCCATTCCATTCCCTCTTTTTAGTTCATCAACATTTTGCCGAAGAGCGTAAACGCACAAAATTATTTAAATTTCCTGCAACAAGATGTCCCGGAATTCCTAGATGATGTAGCTCTAAATGCACGCCAAAATATGATGTTTATGCACGATGGAGCGGGCCCCATTTCGCGTTAATTGTACGTGACGACCTCGACCATTATTTCCCTGATCACTGGATTAGCAGAGGCGGTCCAATTGCTTGGCCGCCTCGTTCGCCCGATCTAACGCCATGCGACTTCGTTTTATGGGGTTACCTAAAATCGTTGGTCTACAAAACACCAGTGGCCAATCTGAATGAGCTGCAAAACCGCGTGTTCCCGGCAGCGCGAGAAATAACACCGGAGGTGGTACGCAACACTGTTCGAGCAGTGCAACGACGTGCTGAAGCTTGTTTAGTAGCAGAAGGCGGACATTTTGAACAAATGTTGTAATTGTACTCGTCATAACTATAGTTTGTACCTTCCTTTGTTTTTAAAAATTTGTTATTAAGTTTAACCAACTAATTAAACACTCATAAGTTGAGATTCAACACTTTTTTCTGCGATTTTCAGATTTTTAAAACCGCGTTAGCTCGAAAAATAGTGGTCTGATGGAAAAATGGTAGAGGAACTTTTTGTTTAGTTTTTGTCGCAGAACACCATCCCACAGTCCGTGGGCGTGAATTTCGAAACACCCTGTATATATATATATATTTTTTTTTCTTTTTTACTACGCTCATCATAAAATGTCTTAGTATTTAGTTATATTGGAGTATGAGCCGGAGTTGAACTACTAAAATTATTAGGAGTCGGAATTGGAGTCAAATTTTTTTTTACAGACTCTGCAGCCCTGCTTGAAGGGTTGCACATTTAAAATTTCTGTTAGTATTACAGCTTTTTTATGGATTGAAACTGCCTGAAGGTATTAAAAAATTTAATTTTTGGCTCAGTATTACTACTGTAAATTTACAAGATTAACTCTGGTAAATCTGTGTTCCGTTACAAATTGTAATTCCAATTTAAAAAGTATAAATGATACTGAACAAAGTCACACATAAAAATATCATATTATAATAGTGTACCTAAATTAACTTTTTGGCTTAAAACCAATTAAATCTAAATCTATCAATATAAGTAGGTTGTTTTGTTATAAATCCTATAAGATTGTGTATTATACTTTTAGAAGTATTAGATTAGCTTTGTAGCTTAGCAACAATCGAATATTTTCCTAATTCTTAAACTTTCCATGGATTTGTTATCAATATTTATTTGGATAGTTACACAATACGTATTTGTTTATTTATTTTATTTTACGTTGATCTAGGTAAACCAACTGATTAGACGTAGCACCAGTAAAGAAAAAAAAACAAGTAACAACATTACGGGATCAAAAATATATAAATTAATATAGCTTAAAATGCTACATTCTGCTAATTTGTTTATGCTGTATTATACCTGTTAGCTGAAGTGAGAGTCTTAATCAGAAAGTTAATTGAAAATTATTTAATGGTTATACCAATGCAAATTTCATAGTGTTACTCAATTTGCAAATGATTATTTTAAGAGCAATTTCTCAGCTGCATTTAATTTAAAAAGATAATTAAATCGATATGGCTGCTTGATGGTAATTTGACAGTCCAAAAAATGTATTAATTTATCTTTTACTGCTACATTTAAAAAGATTTAGTTAACTGAATATTTGATTAATATTTACGTTATACAGGAAATAGGTCATCGATGTTTGGACAGTTTCGTCATAAACATTTGTATGGAATGTTCAGAAAACTGTATATCAATTAATAACATGTCTAAGCATTTTTATAGAACATTAAGCAATTTAAAACAATCTTTCAATAGCTTTTTCTTTGTTTGTCTAAGCCATTTTCTCTTGAAGAATCTTAGTGAAACGTAGTTTCATATCCTGCATAAGTGTACTAATTGTGTAACTTTGTAATAATCAGAAAATGGTGAATGAGTAATGGAGAATTTGCTAACTTCCAAGCTACCTCCATCCCTTTCAATCATTTACAATGTATCAAGTTTGTTTCAATTAGGAATTGATACACCCATATAATGGTTTCAAAGTTTAATACAAACCCTATTCTGGATCGCGTAGTCGCGCTCACCATCTTCCGAAACACATCCAACGTCACCAGGGCTTACAACCAGAAATAGAAATATTATAAAACCAGCAACTCCAATAATGAGTCCTGGATATATGAAAGACAGTGACCAATCACTTTCCACAAATGCTGCAGCCACTAAAGATCCTAAAAAACAAAAGGACATTTAAAATTGGAGGAGGATAAGTGAGGTTATGTGTATGTACCGAGGATATTTCCTATGCTTGTGTGTGAATTCCAGATGCCAAATGTAAGACCTCTTTTGCCTTTCCCACACCAATTGCTTACAACTGCCACGACTCCTGGCCAACCAGTTGTTTGAAATATACCAGCAAGTGCCTACAAAATATTTTAAATTAGTAAATATTTAGTTTACACTAATATAAAGAATCTTTAAGCTGTTTATTGTTGGCTTAATTGAACATATTAGGTAATTAATCAAATAATTTCAGTAGAATATTATATTATTTTAGTTAACAATGTGTTTTAAGTTTCATTCTGACTTATAGGGTATCACTAAAAGATAACAAATACAACAGGAAAAGTTTAAGGCCTGTATGACACGGCACAGAATTTTGTACAAAATGTTGTTCAAAGTGTTTTTACAAAATTCTGTGTCGTGTTATACAGCAAAATTTTGAACACAATTCTGTAGATTCATGTTCTAAACCTACAGAATGTTGTACAAAGTTGGTGTCGCATCAATGCGCAAACGAGCAAATTTTAGTGTTTATTAACAATCACAGAGGGCAGAGAAGAATATGTTTACCCCGTCTGCCGACACTCCACGCGCTTTCTCTTATCTCGCTCGTGGTCTTTATTGCTGCAGCTTGTTTGCTTTGTTCATGTAAAATAAATAAATAAAAGCGCTACGAACTTATGCATTAATCTAATATTATAATAGTATATTAAAGAACTAGTTTCATAAGGCATTTTCTTAACGCACGAGTCCAAGTTTGAAAAACGAGACGCGAAGCGTCGAGTTTTTCAACGGACGAGTGCGACAAGTGGTCTTATGAAACGTGTTCTTTATACTATTTTTTCTATTGAGGAAGTTTAAGAGTATTTTAAATAAATTTATGTAGAAAATTTTACGTCAAATCGATTACTAGG
>JABXWE010046274.1:0-11617 GCA_014611495.1 Limonius californicus
TATTTCTATTAATAAGTTTGACCTTAACATTCTATATTAATAGCCTGACCATAATATTTTAAAGTGGTCTGACCTTGACGCAAATGACCATGACATTAAAATAGACTAACCTTGAAAGTGGTTGGAGGGGGGTGACCTCGGGAGGCTCCAGAACTCTCGTTCTTACTCTACTTTGACCAGCTTTCACCATGTATGCTGCACCATTAGTTAGCACGTATAAAATTCTTTCTGATGGTATTTGACTTGGCAAATATAATAATGAAAGGGTTTCATTGACGATACATGAAATTGGCCAAATGGTAGGTTTTTTGAGTTGTTTTAACAGTAACTAAAAAGCGGGAAGAAGGATTTCCGTTCAAGACACCAACAATAATATTCGCAATATAGCTTCCTTCGGCATCGGTGGTTTCGTCACCACTGAACCAAATATAATTATTCAAAATAGCGTTCCTGATTGTTTGAAGATTTGGTAATTTCCGTTCTGGAAGCTGTTGCCCGGGAAACGACTTTTCTTTTGTATGTTTTTCCAAGAATTGTGTAAATTCCGGAACGTCCAAATTCTTTAATGGAATGTTACACGAAATCATTAAAGTTGCTAAAATTTTCGTTTTGTTTAAACAATTCAGCAATAATTGTTGTCGTGGCTCGTTTGCATTATTTTCTCTTTTTTGATGTGGGCCAGTAGCTACGTGCTGATCAAGTTGAAACTTCTTTATTAACGTTGATCTGTAAAAACAATAACTGAGTACAATAATTTATTAGAGCTTAGACTGCTTAGATGATATGGCAACTAATTGAGGGGAGCTTTGCCAATTTCTTTGCAATATTACATTAATTAAAATCTCTCTAACGGAATACATACCTCTTTTGTGCAAAAGGTACAAAACACAACAAATTTAAAGCATGCGTGCTGCTTTAACCACTTCTTAATTAGGTATATCGGTTTTTGAACTACCAACTTTAGGCATTTTCACAAATCTCGGGTTGATACTTGCAGCTCTGTCAAGAAACAAATGGCACAAAAAAGAAGCTGAAAACTTACCAACCCCGTTGATAAGCACTAAATGCACAACAAAGATATCTTCTAAGAATCAGCAAAATTCCCAAATACGTACTATTTTCCAAGAAATGTCCACTGCATACTGAAGTACTAATACCGTCTTTGTCCTATAAGCTACATCTGCGTTTACCTAAACTATCTGTTGTCAGATATTTAGGAAATATCAAGTTATTTCCCCGTACGAAATTATAGAACATTCATTTCCAAAACATTTGTATATTTTATATTTTAATTTTTTTTTTGCTAGAATATGCATTTTCATACCCTTAAAAGAGAAAATATGTAGGAACATATGCCGCATGCCGTAAGGTTGTAATATGTACAAAATATGCAAAAAAAGTATTTACTTTTTATGAGCCTAAACTTTAAGAAAACATGTATAGTATACACCAAAAATTAACAAGTTATGCTCAATAGGAAAAGATATGCAAATGTGCGTTTGTCCAACTCTAGTTATGACATGCCTCGCCCATTGCAGCCTTTTTAGTTTTATGAAGGTTTTAACTGGGGGTTCTAAATGAATTTAGGAAATTTTATCGAAAACAATTTACCGAAACACAATTGACCGACCACAATTTATCGAAATAGCAATTTATGGAATGGTAATTTATCGAATCGTAAATCTAACAATCTAACAAATAAATATTACTGTAAAGCCTTTTAGCGTTCCTCAGGAGACACCACCTGGAGGTCGGCTTAGTACAGTTCTATTTACGATTATAATATTTTAATAACTAGTATTATGTGCAATACCACGTAAGAAATTGTGCATATTATTTGGATCAAAGTTTTCACCGAGCCGTTTTATTCTTTCGGCACAGTCTTTGTATTTTTTACGACTAGCAGTCGGTTGTTGTCCGCCTACATACTGTTCTATTTGCATTTCGTGAAATCCTAGTTCCCTTTGAATTGCTTCAATAAATTTCCAGATATTTGGATGGTCTGCAGAAATTTGTTGCTCAAAACCTCGATGCCAACCTTCTATAACATTGTTGGTTTTTAGCAAACCTTGAACTACTGCATCATTGCAATTCCATAAAATATGTGGAAATTGTGGTTCACGTCGATGGCGTCTTTGTGGTCGTCCTATCCACGTATCCTCAAAGTCATCCACAACGAGTTGCAATTCTGGTGGCAGAATCTCGTCGTCGTATAATATTTCAAAAACTTCGATGACATATTGCGTAGGAGCAAATACTATTGCAGAAAATAGTCCCGCTTTTAGAGCGAAATCTGCATCTGTTTCATATTTTGCTTTCAAACCATGTATCTGGCTGTGGCGATAAATTCATTGGCAAAAATGGAAAAAGCAACCAGCTGCGTTGAGTGAGGGAAGCTATTGGTTATTGCATTAATCATGGCACGTTCAAAATCTGTCTTTATAGTTGATGGTGCAACTAGGGGTTGCAGTTCCTTTATTTCTCTTAATAATCGAGTGAATCTACCTTCTGTTTTGTCTGGTAGCAGCGCATATCACAATGGTATGGCGTTATTTTGCTTTAATCCATGAATAGTATATAGCTGATAAAAAGATGTGGCACTGTTTTAAACGTACCCTCGTCGGCCTACCAATGCGGGGACTCGACTAAAAGTTGAAGGTTTGCCTCGTACTAAATATTAGAATACGATCTTGTGCAGCACCGGAATCAAATAATAGAAACGGTTCCCCACGTTTGGTGATCATAAATTCTTGTGGAAAAACGATAGTACTACGATCAGTTGGTAAAGCTGGAGCAGTATTCTGCTTTTGACGGACATTTCATACTGTCCTTTTGATAGTATCTGCCCTTGGAAGTTGAGTTGCACCCGCTGGAGTAACTGCTGCTGTAGCATTGGACACAATGTGGTGAGGGGCGTCTTGAGTAAGGTAAGCGCTGTTACGGATATTATCCATAACTTTAGTTGCTTCTACATGAGCTGCGTCTGCAGTATGGTTATGATTATCAGTTTTTTTACCCGGTTGATCTTCGATTGTGATAGCACGAGCACCGCATTTATCTTTTTGTAGTATTCACATCTCCAGTAAATTGTCATATCATTTTTTTATCTTGGTAATATAAATGGCCGTCCACATACAACTTTTTCTTGCCCTTTTCACTGTTTGTAAATACTAAAGGCATTTTTTCAAAGTAACAATAGCAAATGAATATTCTTCCTGAAGGGACAAGGAATTTATACCCCTAGTTAATAATTAAACAGCGATCAACGACAATGAATTAGGTACCATAAGAAGTAATTACAGATTGATGCTTGTACTTCTGAAGAATTCTTCCGAGAATGCGCTTCCACCAATAAATTCTTGAAGTACCTCATTAGCGATAAGACGATGTAATTACAGATTGATGCGCAAAGTTAAGAGAAGTGGTTACAAGAACCAAAAAATTGTTAGTAATCACAAATTGGATATGCTTTACAGTAGTATTTATCCGATAATAAACTTTCGATAAATTACCATTCGATTAATTGTCATCCGATAAATTGTATTTCGATCAATTATGTTCGGTAAATTGCGATTCGGTAAACTTTCCGCATGCCCTTCTAATTATTGGTATATTTCATGATTGTATCTTACCCGCCATTCTCCGTTGCCTTTTACTGGTGCTACTTTTCGTCTAAAGATTTTCCCTTCAAAAACATTTAGCGGATCCGTTGTTTTTTCTTGAGAGTACGTGCATTTTGGCACTGCATCACTTAAAAAAAAGCAAAATTTCCAAATCGTTTTAATAATACCAATATTGAACTTTGACGCACTAATGAGCAACTCTGTATGTGAAGAATCCTAAGGATCCAAAAGAATTTGCACCAGTCCTGGTTTGTTTTTGTTTTTGTTAATCTCTTCTGCGGTTGGTTTTTTTCGTCTTCGGATCTGCGGCTCTTTTTCGCTTTCTTCTTTTCTTTAGTTTGTTCTAGTATTTGTTTTGCTTGTTGTATACATTTTCTTCCATTTTTTTCTTTCGACGATCAGTGAGCTGTATTTGATTATTGCTTGCTTTCCTGGTTCTCTGAGCTAATATATTAATGGAAGTAAGTATTTTCTCACATGTAAAATATTCTTCGGGGAGTCATCTATTATTATTTTTGGGTAGTGGATTTTTTTTCAAACATTTGATATTTAAGTCTCATATTTAACATGCTTACTATTAGTGGGCTGATCGATTCCAGGTCCCGTGCTTCATATTTTACTTTCAATTTCTCGTTTACTGGTTTTGTGACCATTTTTTCCAGTTTAAAGTAGTTTGCTGTTTCCATTTCAAGACCGTACAGTACTCTGTTTCTTTTCTGTTGTTCTCTTTCGTAGTTATTCAACCTTATGTCCTGTTCGGGTAATTTTTTTTTATCCCTGTTTGATTTGGTTGGACATTTTCTATTAATTTTACTATACCGCTGTTGTTTGTGTTTAGCTCACCTTTTAGTTCTGTTTTTGCTTTACTCTTATATCTTCTCTAAATTGATCTTTTGAGTCTGGACGTCCATTTCGTTAGAAAATTGATTACATCTTAGTACAACATGATTGTTTGCAACGTCAGTCAGTACAACAAATTTGTATTAGACTCTTAAAATCAATTCTAAGTGAGATAGCACAAGCAAGTAGGAGTAAATACTAATTAAAAGAGAGTTTTACTTCAAAAAAGAAAGTTTTGGTATTTTTACAATGCTTGCCCGTGTAATTTGTAGCAACTGTAATAATATGAAAACTTCAATTAAAATTGACCAAATATTAGTAATATAATGATGTGTGGTAAATATTAATTATGTCTTAATTGTTATTTAAAATTGGGATCATTTGGTCGTCTTTTAAAAATGATTTTGTACTAGTTTAAATACTTATGTAATATTTAGTAACCCACATATAAACATATGTTACAGTAAAACAAGAAGAGATGCAGATATCGGAATTGCCTTCAGAAGCTTCCGATTTCAAACATGATGTTACATATAATAATGATTGGTCGATTAAACTGGAATCATTACATGAAGAATTAGATATAAAAACTGAAATCCCTAGTAACAATGAAGATCGTGTAATAATAGATCCTCCATTAACATGCATCGTGCAACGAAGTGTTAAAACTCATACTGGAGAAAAGTTACATAAATATAATGCATGCGACTATGGAAGTGCATCTAAATTTACCTTGCAGCAACATATGAGAACACATATAGGCGAGAAACCCTTCAAGTGCAATATATGTAACTATGAAAGTGCACAGAAGAATCACATCCGAAGCCATATGCGCACGCATACAGGAGAAAAACCTTTCAAATGCATCATATGTGACTTTAAAAGTGCGCAAAAGACTCATTTGCAAAGGCATATGAGTACTCACACTGGAGAAAAACCGTTCAAATGCAATGTATGTGACTATGCAAGTGCTCGGAAGATGAGTTTGCAAAGTCATATGAGAACTCATTCAGGCGAAAAACCATTTAAATGCAATATATGTGACTTTCAAAGTGCACACAAGATGAGTTTGCAAAGTCATATGAGAACTCATACAGGAGAAAAACCATTTAAATGCAATATATGTGACTTTGAAAGTGCACACAAGATGAGTTTGCAAGGTCATATGAGCACTCACACAGGAGAAAAACCGTTCAAATGCAATATATGTGACTTTGAAAGTGCGCAAAAGCCTAATTTGCAAAGGCATATGAGAACTCATACAGGAGAAAAACCGTTCAAATGCAATATATGTGACTATGAAAGTGCACAGAAGAATCACATCCGAAGCCATATGCGGACTCATACAGGAGAAAAACCGTTCAAATGCAATATATGTGACTATGAAAGTGCACAGAAGAATCACATCCGAAGCCATATGCGCACTCATACAGGAGAAAAACCGTTCAAATGCAATATATGTGACTTGGAAAGTGCGCAAAAGACTAATTTGCAAAGGCATATGAGAACTCATACAGGAGAAAAACCGTTCAAATGCAATATATGTGACTATGACAGTGCACTAAAGAACAGTTTGCAAAGTCATATGAGAACTCATACAGGAGAAAAACCATTTAAATGCAATATATGTGATTTTGAAAGTGCACACAAGATGAGTTTGCAAAGTCATATGAGCACTCACACAGGAGAAAAACCGTTCAAATGCAATATATGTGACTATGAAAGTGCACACAAGAAGTGTTTGCAAGGTCATATGAGCACTCACACAGGAGAAAAACCGTTCAAATGCAATATATGCGAATTTGAAAGTGCGCAAAAGACTAATTTGCAACAACATATGAGAACTCATACAGGAGAAAAACCATTCAAGTGCAATATATGTGACTATGAAAGTGCACAGAAGAATCGTATCCGAAGCCATATGCGCACTCATACAGGAGAAAAACCGTTCAAATGCATTATATGTGACTTTAAAAGTGCGCAAAAGACTCATTTGCAAATGCATATGAGTACTCACACTGGAGAAAAACCGTTCACATGCAATGTATGTGACTATGCAAGTGCACGGAAGATGAGTTTGCAAAGTCATATGAGAACTCATACAGGAGAAAAACCATTCAAATGCAATATATGTGACTTTGAAAGTGCACACAAGATGAGTTTGCAAAGTCATATGAGCACTCACACAGGAGAAAAACCGTTCTAATGCAACATATGTGACTTTGAAAGTGCACACAAGATGAGTTTGCAAAGGCATATGCGAACTCATACAGGAGAAAAACCATTTAAATGCATTAGATTTGACTATGAAAGTGCACAGAAGAAGAGTTTGGAAAGTCATATGAGCACTCACACAGGAGAAAAACCCTTCAAATTGTAACTTTCCGTCCTCGTAGGTACGGGTGCCGATTTTGGCGTAAAGCCAGAAGTTCATAATAACAAGTGGCGTGATTGTAATAGTTATAACTAATTTTATTACCTATATTTAAATGTTACAATAAATTAAATTGTATTTGATTTTGTAATGTGATAAATAAAAGTAATAATATTCGAACAAGGTAATTGGGTCTGCAAAATCCTGGTAGGTACCCCCCTGGTACTGGTACCAGTCAAATAAGAGATTGAAGATTTTATAAGCTGGTCGGGCTAGGTTAACCTTTGATTATCCGTAATTCCAGAACTGATTAAAAAAAAACGTTCTAGTCGGTCAGGCCAGATAGTACGTATTTTTAAAATTAGGCGTTAATATTATTCCAAGTATTCACCGTACGGTAATATTCTATTTAAAATATACGTAACACTTAAATTCATTTATCGTCAAGATTACGCAGCCAAGCACGCTTTCCCGACGCATCTGGATCGCAGCGAACCGCTAATCACTTCCGTTCATAGAACCAACGAAGGCAAGAAAACCCTAAACAACTTCACAGGCGAATTAAAACTAAACCGTAACCCGAAACGACTCCGATTAGTGATTTCGTGGGTAAATTTTGTTTACTGCATTTAAAATTAACTGCCAGATGGCAACCATTTTGTTGGTTTATTTAAATCTACAACCCCCACAGGTAGCCTCCTGAGAACCAGTGTTGGGATAGATACTTGATCTAGATACCGTTCAAGTATCTACTATCTGTATCTAGATACGTTTAAAAAATGGTATCTGTATCTAGATCCTTTTAATGGGTATCTTATTTTATTAAATAATAAAAGATCTTAGAAACATTTAAGAATTATAATTTATGTTATGTAGTTTTCGAATTTTATTAAAACATTTCTTCAATTTAAAATTAGGACCTTTTTAGACATTTAAATTTTAGGGATTACTTTTAGCAGAAAACCCCAAACACGCCTTAAAATGGGTAATGGTAATAAATATTAAAGCATTCCCATTTTCAGGGGATAAGAACTGTAAGATGCTTAAGATTTTAAGTATACATTTACCCATTCTGGCAATACAAATTACAATAACCGCCCTTGCTGCTTTCGATATTGGGAATTTCCAAGTAAATCTCGTAACCGAGCCGTAGGCTTGTCTAACGTCTTGACAAAACTTGAAGTTTCCTCAATATAAATAGAAGTAGTGGACAAGTCCAGAATCGATTATATATACATATATATATTCTCATAAACGTTTGGGCCAAAGAAGTTGCCCCACGTTGAGCGTCATTTTTCTGTCATAGATGATAAATGGTCCACATTGGGACTGACATTATTAAATAAATTTTTTGAAAATTGACACTGACAGATTATTTTATTTTGACAATTAATTTAATAACTCAGAATTTTGGAAAAAATGAACGAAACCAAAGTTTATAATATTCTGTACAACCTGCCAAAGACAAAACGCTAGCTATTAATTCAGCCGAAGAGCTTTGAGACTAAACTTTTTGGAGTCGGTTCACTTTGAAAAATATCTTAATGATTCGTATACAAATAAACAATATGTGTAATTACTAGCTCACACAAGGATTACCACACTGGTACGAATTCCTTCGCCCTGTTTCAGCTAACCTAAATATATCAAAAATAACAATATATGCACAAGGTAACTATCGCAGCTTTTCAGAAGTTCTCTGCGCTCCGTTTATGCGGCGTCTCCGTATTCCAATCTATTTATTAAACAATCTTACAAGTGAAGTGATTTGCCTTGCTTCCTATGTCGTCTCGCTGTGCACCTCTCCTCCCCGATCTTATAACTGGATACTCCAAACAATTTGTAGATAAAAAGACAATCTCATTTTCAAAAAGGGTTTACTTGATATGCAGTTTTTCTAATATTACAATTCTTCCAAATATTTTAATTACGGTTAAAATGTATTTCTAACTATTTTGTCTGTGTTACATGTATTACAATATTATGATCTGCATAAAACAAAATTTAATTTATTTATTTTAAATTCAAGGTTATAATAAATTATGAAGTTACCGAATGCTGGTTTAGAAATGTTTAAATTTATTGCGCGACAACCGTTCATTGTGTTGCATTGGCTCGTACATTATTACTTGTCCTGGTCCTACTTTACCTATCTAATTTTAGGGCTTCATGAAACCCAGTTACGCAGAATAATACTAAATTGAGGTATATTGAATATTAAAATATAACAATATAAAAAAATATTTATTTAGATTATAGGTATTATTTTTAAAAATATTTGGATTTAAAATACAAGTAATATATTTTAAAGGTAATATTGAAAAACATTTTCTTATAAAATATGATATATTACGAGTAGGGTTCAAATATGACCCAGAATTTGGCTGTAACTTTTTATTTAACTGCAATAGGTATAAATTTTATACTATTTCTCCACGCATTCACTCTCTAACTCTATGCACTTTTGCCATCGTTGTGGGAGTTTCATAATGCCCCTTTTATAGAATGTTTTTGGTTGAGCGCGAAGCCACTCATGCACAAACTCGGCAACATCATCATCGTCTTGAAATTTTGCGCCACCCAATGCCTCTTTCAGCGGTCCAAATAGATGGAAATCACATGGTGATAAATCCGGACTATAAGGTGGATGTGGAAGAATCTCCCAATGCATTTTTTCGAGGACATTTGTAGTCATTTGGGCAGTATGAGATCGGGCGTTATCGTGCAGGAGAATGACACTCTTGATTAAACGGTTTTGCCTTTTTGAACGAAATGCAGGCTTAACTTTTTGGGTGAGCAAGTCAAAATAATAAGAGGCATTGTAAGTCGTTCTCTCAAAAAATCGTTCAAGAGAACACCCTCACTATCTCAAAAGACGGTGGCCATTACTTTACCGGCTGAAGGCATGCACAACCTTCGCTTTTTTCGGTTTTGGAGAGTTTGAGTGGCGCCACTCTGGACTTGATCTTTTTGATTCTGGCTTAAAATGGTGAACCCAGGTTTCGTCGCAGGTGAGTAAGGAATTTAAAAATGCATCACCTTCATCTTGGTATCGCCTGAGAAGCTCAGTAGAAACTTCAACGAGTCGCTGTTTTTGTTCCATAGTCAGCAATCTGGGTACCCATCTTGCGCAAACCTTTCGGTAATGCAGATGGATGATTGCCTCGACGCTACCAACACTAATTTGTAATGTTTGTGACATTTAACGGACGGAAATTCTTCTATTGGCAAGAATACGGTCGTTTATCAAGTCAATGTTGGTTTGTGTTGTCGAAATTTTCGGACGTCTCGCGTGCGGCAAATTTTCGACTGTTGTACGGCCCTTCTTAAACTTGTTACGCCATTGAAACACCTGGGTTTTCGATAAGGTGGATTTCCCCATATTGTGCTTATTTTCTTTGCAAAATATCACTTGGTTTCGCACCCTCATTTACAAGAAATCTAACTATTATGCGTTGCGCAAATGAAACATGAACTGCCTGCTCTGTCATGTTGACAATTACTAAAAAAAACAATTGAAGTGGCTGTTACACAAATATAATGACCTACTCTAATCATCTTCATCAAATTTTGTTTTTTTTTTGTGTACGCATATAAACTTTAATTTTAAGACATGGTTTATTTTCTAACAAATCCGGATACTTTTCTTTTTAAAATGTCACATTCTGATTTGATAGATGGTTTTTTAGATTTGACGTGCGATTTAAAGAAATCTGTAACCACTTTCTTTTGCTGGGTAGTCCAAGGCACAAGTTGTCGTTTTTTATGGTTTATTTTTTTAATATTTTTAGGTTGTTCTGCGTTGCCTTCTTCATTCCTACTAATTTCTAATTCATTTCGTAGGTTATCATCTACGCTTTCTAGATCTTCATCGCTTTCTTCACATATTTCTTCCTCCATATTCAAATTTATTTCTTCTACAGTTTTTCCTTTAGATTTTGCTGCATCTCCGCTTTCCATCAACATTAATACTTTGGCAATTCTTGCAGTTTAAAATATATCATCTGACAATCTGTACACCTTATGTTACGTCTTTTGTGTGGCCCGTAAATGTAGCCAATTGTTCTACATCGTTATTACTCATATTCTACCCCGACGAACTCTCTTGCGAGGGCCCGACTTATTAACGGTTCCGCTGCCGGGTTCCGGAATACTTGACTTAACGTGGCCAAATGGTTTCTTAACTTCGTAGAAGCTCAAGTTTGTAGATTTTTTGCACCACATGATATTGCATGTTTCTGTAAAATTTTGTATCCTACAATTGGTTGATCAGATTTCAGATTTGGAAATAAAAATAAATTATTGCCCTTCACAAAGTGAGGGCGTGCTTGTAAAAGAAGTTTCATATGGTTTCATATTTTTGGTCTAGAAGGTGACACATCTGCCCACGTGTTGAATGCACTACCGCCAGAGAGCTGACGGCTTTTTAATCTCTAAATAACATGGAAAAACCTTTCTGCGTCGGTATACGGACGCAGAAAGAAATCTAAATTTACAATGTACGGACGCACAAATGGTTGTATATATATATATATATATACAGGGTGATTCGGGAGGAAACGCCAATATTTGGAGAATATGTTCGGGAGGTCAAGACAAGTAAAAAAGCCTAATAAACATGTGTCCGAATCTCAACCGTTATGGAGATATTAACGATTTTCAACTAATAAAACAACTTTGCCATGAGAAACAAAATCTATTATTATTGTAACCATTTTGACGTTCTCCATAATTTGCAAATTCTGGTGCGTTAGTTATTAGATCGTTTTGTTTTATCGAC
>JABXWE010046275.1:0-10356 GCA_014611495.1 Limonius californicus
TAACATTTTGTAAGCTTTCTTTAACCGCTCATTCATATTTTAGGAAGACAACTTAAAATTAGTATCCAATTAATTATCATCCTACTATTTTTTTTAAATTAACTGTAATTACGATCCCAGGAAGCTAACATTTCGTGTCTAATTCAACCCTTTGCGAGTTTTCCTTGACCACCTCTTCGCACTTTAGGTAAAAAACTCAAATGAATACCCAATTAACTATAATTACACTATTTTTCTATGTCAAAAAATTAAATCTACTTAAGATCCAAGAAAGCTAACATTTGGAAGTGTCCAATCTAACATTTTGTAAGCTTTCTGTAACCACTCCTTCACACTTTAGGAAGACAACTTAAAATTAGTATCCAATTAATTATAATTCCACTATTTTTTTTTAAATTAACGGTAATTGCGATCCCAGGAAGCTATCATTGTGAAGTGTCTAATTCAACCCTTTGTGGGTTTTCCTTAACCACCCCTTCGCACTTTAGGTAGAAAACTCTTAAATTAATACCCAATTAACTATAATTACACTATTTTTCTATAACACAAAATTATATCTACTTAAGATCTAAGACAGCTAACATTTCAAAGTATCTAGTCTAAACCTTCCCGTTCTTTATACATCCCTTCGCGTTTTAGCCAGACAACTTGGGAATTAAAACACAAATTAAATAATTTAAAGAATTTAATTTAGTTAAATCTAAAAAAATAATATTAAATATCTTAACTAACCTTTTACGAGCTTTCCTTAATCACCCCTTCGTATTTTACGTAAAAAATTTTTAAATTAATACCCTAATAATTATAATTCCACTATTCTACCGTGAAAAAAAATGAAAGATAGTTAAGATCCAAGAAAGCTAACATTTCGAAGTGTCTAATCCAACCCTTTCGAGCTTTCCTTAACCACCCCTTCGTATTTTAGGTAGCAAGCGTACAGCTGCAGGCATCTAGTGGGGAAAAGACGCAGCTTGGCGACTATTTCATCGTATATTCAAGAGTAGAATTGAATTTGAGCTTATTTTTTTAACGGAAATTTCAATAATTAGTGGGTTCAGTTAAAGCGAAATAAATTAGGGTAGGGCACACCTGCACTGTGAGGCATAATTAAAGAAGAGATTGAGATATATTGTTTAAAAAAGCCTTAAATATGGATTAGTTGGGCGTACGGCAAAAAGCACGACCAAAAAGAGCTCGGAAGTTCCTTATTAGGCGAAATTAATACAGTTTAGCAGAGTATGCTATTAATTCGCTATCGAGAAGAATATCTAATTGGGCGTGTTCCAAAAGACCAAAAAGTACATGCAGTTTAAATTATGCCGACTGATAAGATCGGCTGCAATGTAAAAATGCTAAACACCGTGTAATTTAAAATTCAGATTTTTGTATACATTTTACACAACCTTTCATGTAACTACATACGGTGGGCGACATTTCGCGAAACAATTCGCATAATTTATTTCGCCGCGAATTCAATCATTAAAAACATCGGATCCGTTAAACACCCCAAGTTCAATCTTCAGGTAGGAGCGCGTTACTTCCAACCCCAACTGTACACCTCATTAAGTTGAAAAGGGCCGAGCTAAGAACCTATAGCCGTGAATAAAAAAAATAGGGAGGTCACTTTTAAAAATAGGGTGGGATTTAGAAAAATGTAGTAGGGTTGGGACAATTTTTAGGGTATCTAAGATGGGGTGGGTAGTAAGAAGTAGGGGAAACGGAGGGGAACCCAGAAAAAGTGGGGCCGCGTCACAGAAAAAAAGGGTAAGGGTGATTTGTACAGAAAAAATGGTAATGATGATTCACGTGTGTGGACAAAATTAATTACAGCTCCGGAGCACGAAACGGATTTGGATTAAAATTCATTTTTCTTGATATAAGAAAAGTTGGCACCGTTGCTGGAAGCATAAAATATTTTTAGTTCGCTTATATGAGAAAGAGCGGTTGCCAATAGTAAAAATTGAGCTGGTCGATGCAGCAACAAAAAGGTTTTGGGCTATTGTGCGGAAAACTAATGGAAAATAATTCACGAAAGAAAATTGTTCGAAAGAAAAGCGAAAGAAGGTTTGAAAAGTATCCCCTGAACGTAAGCATTTGCGATAGCTTCCCCTCGAACTGGAGGGGATGCTGAAAAAAATAACAAGGAGTAATTTTTTCCTGAAAAGGTAGAGGGGAGAACTCCGTGAGATCACTCCTTAAACTTCCCCCAAAAAGCGCATGCGCTAGCCTAAGATACAATTCTAAGGTTGCGCTTTCCTTGCTTTTCCCGTTAGTCTTGTATAAAACCATCGCACTTGCAA
Organism: Limonius californicus; assembly: GCA_014611495.1. Taxonomy (NCBI): domain Eukaryota; kingdom Metazoa; phylum Arthropoda; class Insecta; order Coleoptera; family Elateridae; genus Limonius; species Limonius californicus. The sequence goes on from JABXWE010046275.1 coordinate 2,301, forward strand.
CCCTTGCTTACGCTCTGGATCCCTCTCTTGCACGTCGTTCTTGTATATGAGCATCCTTCTCGTTCCTTGTCGATGTTTTGCCGCGGTCTCGCTTCCTCCCATTGGACTTGTATATGTCAAATCTTGTCTGCATGTTTCTACCCTTATTTTCAAGAGTTTAAAGGCGTCGTTTTCAGACGCTGGTCGTCTTTTCGCGACGCCGACGATTTTCTTAGTTATCAACCGACTTTCTTATCGTTTAGACGCATCGCGACGCTAGATCTTAGGGAAAACCGCGAAAATCACAAGTCCAAAATCTTACAAGAAATAATTTTCTTACGCGACCACTGTAGTTTCTCGATAGTTTTTCCAGCTTTCTGCATTTTTGCGACGGGTTTTTCAAGTGCGAGTTATTTTAAATTAACGCGCGGTTCGCGAACTAAGTTTCTGTGAGTGGCTGTTTAACTTAGCGCGCTTGTTAAGAACATCATTTGCTGATTTTTGAGCAATTTTTGTGCAATATTAGCTTTGTAAGTATTTTTGCATGATCTTGTACTTCTGCGAGCCAGTTCGAATAAACACCGTCCTGTTGGAATTTGTCCGCGACACGTGTCCAGGCACTTCCTACGGCTTCAGGAATTATTTTCCCTACAAAAACAACATATACAAATTTTGTTATCATACATTATACGACGGAAAATTGATATTTCTATGAAATTAAAATAGTATTCTATTTAATAATGTTTTCCCAATCACTAACCGAAAAGCAAGGTTTACCTAAATAACTTTTATATAGTTAACAGAAAACACTCGGTATTTAAATAACATTAGTTGTTTCAACTGCTAAAAATATTTCCCACATAACAGGTATAAATCTGCATTTTCATAATATATATTTTTCAATATTTTTCCCATAAAATTTCAATTATTTCCTATAAAACAACTTTATTAGTACATAATAATTTGTATAATTAAGCTTTTAAAATTATTTTAAAGCTCTGTTTTTGTTTTATCCGGAAAATGTGTTTTCCATGTTGAATGTGAAAATTTTAACGTCGCTAAGTATGCGAGTCCGATGGATGTTCTAAGTTGGTCCTTTTTTTTTCAGATCAAAACTGAAACGATAGGTACAATAGCGAACCTTAAAGAGGGCCAACCAAATTAAGAAAACAGCTGTCGTATAAAAAACTCCGAGAGCGAGACAGAAAATCACCCCTTTTACGCTACCAAAACGTGGTTCCTCCTTAGTACTAATCTAGTCGTCTGATGAAACAAAACATCGGTGACTGACTGCCCTACTTGATTATAGTGCAATATTCTCGTCAACGTAGATACGTACAAGTTACACGTATCCCACAATCCTGAGTGAAGTACAAATACCGAATAAGACGTAACCGCGAGCTTTTTCGCGCAAAGCCGAAGAGCAAAAGCCGTGAACCGGCAACAATTCGCATCTTGTGAGATTAGCCGCAAAAATTTTCACCACGGAGGACCAAACACTGCTAAACAACCTCAAAGTTGAACATGAAAATCTCGTAGCGAAGTGGCTACAAAACTCCTTCAAAATTCAAGAAAACGCCGCCCTGGACTTGCGAGCGACCCCGCTCAGTTTGCAGATTCCATCGATGACGGACGTCAAAAACAGGCCCGTTTTCAACATGACGAACGACTTCTGGAACCAAGCCCGCGGGCCTCCCCAAAGCATGGCCCAGAATTTGTCGCACTCCAACCAGAACTCACCTGTTCCGGGTTCCACGAACTCCATTCCCGCTCACTCACCATCACAACAGAGCAACAACAGCGGGCAAAATCATGTCATCACTCAAGGAGCCTTGGCTTTGCAACAAGCGCACGCACAACAACAAGTGCAGCAGCAACAACAACAGCAGCAGCAGCAACAACAACAACAGCAGCAGCAGCAGCAACAGCAGCAGCAACAACACACGCAAATGCAACAGAACGCTCAGCAAGCGCACAATCAAACAAGCCAAGCCTCAAGCCAAGCCGCAAACCCGCTTGGATCAACCCAGAATCCCGCGCATCAACCACAAAGCAACAACCAGCAACAGCCGCAGCAATTGGGAAGTCCCAACTCTCATTCCCAGCAAGCTCAAGCTCATGCTCATGCTCAAGCCATCGCGCAAGTTCAAGCCCAACAACAGCAGTTGGCTCATCAAATGTCGCAACAACAGCAGTTACAAGTTCCGCATTCTCCTGACAAAATGACCGAGAAGTTTGTCAACGAATTGCAGGTATGTTGAGTTTAATTTTTTCTAATTTCCTGCAAAAATATACAGTTTGATTCTGAATATATTTTACGCCACAGATACACATACACATTTAATAAGTTCCAACTATTTATTATTTATGTTTTATTGAATAGTTTGCGGTTTAATAGCCAATAATCGATGTTTAATCGTACTTTTGTATTGAATACATATCTAAACTCCGGCCAACGAAGTATTTGCAATAATTGCTATTAATTATTCACATAAAACGGGTTACTTACTGAGTGAAGTCCGCAGTATGGTAATTACACATCGTTTACCTTTTTAATTTGCCATCTGTTCCGTTCGGTTTCTTTTCGATCTGATTTCAATTTTAAACCGACAAACCAGCCTTCAGTGACTTATCCAAGCCGGATTTGACATCAAAAACCCGTATTTTGCAATTTTAAAATTAGAATTGTAATTCAGAAGTTAACCGAGCAAACGCATTCAATTTGACCGGTTTCAAGGCATCGCCTTCGGCCGAATCGAAGGGCGATTCTCCCTGACCCTATCGAACAACATTACCGTTCTATTTGTTTATATTTTAACACATTTTTTAAGCAAATTAATTCTTAATAGATTAATCAATAATTAACCCAAATTATTCTAAAAATAATTAATTCATTAACCATTTTTATTTTACATTTTAAAAATAATTGCAATAATTCAAACAGCAACAAAGTTAAATCCAATTTTTAGATCAAATATTTAAACAATAAAGTAGTTTGTATTAATTAATTTTTAATCGATTCAATGTTATAAATAAAATCAATATTTTTAAATGCAATTCGAATATTTCACCACCAAACTGTCCCTAAAAGTCATGAAATTAATAGTCTCAAAATTTGGCGCTTCAGAAAATTATTGCAACTGTCCTGACGTACAAAAAATTTGCAATAAGAAAATGTTCATTTCTTAATGCATGGCGCCCTCTAGCTAGCGACGCCTGGAACTTGCAGCGTCGTTGCTATGGCATCTTACTATCCCCACTTGAGGTGCGCTTCTTAGATATCGGAAAACACAATTGATAGCCTCGAGTGGGGGTGGTTCGGAAGGCGGTTTTGATAACTTCTCGGAATTGTTGAGCTTTCCAATTTGTTTTTATCCTTGGTTTTTCCTTATGATTTTGTATGGTTTTGTTTAAACACACATTAATACAAAACAAACATTTAACTTTTAAACAATTAGATCAGTTCAAGATTGTTTATAACATTAACAACTGGCATATATTTATTATACTCTTAATTATGATAAGGTTTAAGGAATAATAGTGTTATTTACTTACCCAAAAGTACTCAGTTCGATCCTCGCTAACTTTCGCTTGAATTGTAGTACATATTTTAAATTTAAGCGTTAATAAAAAGCAGCAAAGGCACTTGTAGAATAAATAAAATAATTGTTTTAATCTATATTTTATACAGAATTAAAAACAGAAGATTATTAAACAAATATCTGCTCATAGTTTTAATTTCAATGAAAATTTACCTAAATTAATTATAATATAATAATTGTTATTGTCATTACTGTTTCTTCATGCTTATTTTTAGCAATACAACTCAAAAAGGCTTTAATTGTTTATAAAGCTGATAACTCTTATTACACAATTTTCTGCTACCATTTCTTTGCTGATCTACTGACGATTGTAATTATTGAAATTAGTCTAATTATAATTGTCAGCAGACCTATTATAGAGGTTATCTTTATGATGAATGTGTTCTTTGTTTTAAATCAGCATATGAATAAATTATGACAAATGTTTAAACAACAAATTTTCTGAGTATTATGCAACAATCCAGTATTTTTCCATAAAATTCGACTGGATTATAATCGGATCCGATGTCAATCATCCCTATAATAGAATAAATCAAAGTCAATCAATTAAAAGTAGACCATTATCGTTAAACGCATGTTTTTTGTTAGCGCATATATTACCTATTCTTGTAGTTATTCCATGCAATAATAATTAGAGCAAGGACATTAGTACGTATTTGCATAATAAATGCGTAAATTCATATTTTAAGTACTTTTTAAATGCAGTGAGTAGAACAATTCTTGGTTCTTGGTAATCTTGGTATAATGCTGCAGCTGGTACCTGCCTGCATTCTATGATCAATGCTATTGCAAAATCCATTCGAAGCCTTTAGCTATCTCCCAGTGAAACAACATTTTCAGATTTCTTTTAATAATAATATTTAGGCATTTTTATAATTGAAATAATTATAACATAAACATGTTTACTACCTGAATATCATTCTGTAGTCCCCTACAAGGTTTCTTAATGGAATCATATACAGGGCAAAACAATTTTAGAGAAGGTTCTTGCAGCTATTTCAATAAAAATCTGCTTTCCTTGCCAAGAAATATATCAAAGTATTTATGTAAATTAAATGCTCTGTATATAAGATCCTCTTTATATAAAAGAAATGATAACAAACCTTTTTTCACACGTAGGTAATGCCTTTTCAGCTTCTCAAACATATCTATCACTAAGATCGCAGCTAGGTCATCACAAGCTGTAATTAAAAATCTATTATTTTTAAAACTTTCAACGGTCGTTGTTCGATACTATTTATATAGTATTGTAGTATATACACTATATAAGACAGCAGCAACAGTAGAATAACCTTCCTCAGCTTCTCAAACATATCTATCACAAAGATCACAGCTAGGCCCTCACAAGCTGTAATATAAAATCTATTATTTTTGAAACTTTCAACGGTCGTTGTTTGTTATTGTTTGTATAGTATTGTAGCATATACGCTATATAAGACAGCACTAACAGTAGAATAATCTTATTCAGCTTCTCAAACATATTTATCACAAAGATCACAGCTAGGTTATCAGAAGCTGTCATTTAAAATCTATTGTTTTTAAAACTTTCAACGGTCGTTGTTTGATATTAGTTATATAGTACTGTAGTATATAAACTATATAAGACAACAGTAACAGTAGAATAACCTTCTTCAGCTCCTCAAATATAATTATCTATTATAAAGATCACAGCTTGATCATCGCAAGATGTAATTTAAAATGTATTATTTTTAAAACTTTCAACGGTCATTGTTTTATACTGTTTATATAGTATTATAGTATATAAACTATATAAGACAACAGTAACAGTAGAATAACTTTCTTCAGCTTCTCAAACATTTCTATCATAAAGATCACAGCTAGGTCATCACAAGCTGTAATTTAATTTCTATTATTTTTAGAACTTTCACCGGTCGTTGTTTGATACTATTTATATAGTACTGTAGTATATAAACTATATAAGACAACAGTAACAGTAGAATAACTTCCTTCAGCTTCTCAAACATATTTGTCACATATATCACAACTGGGTCATCACAAGCTGTAATTTAATTTCTATTATTTTTAAAACTTTCAACGGTCGTTGTTTGATACTATTTATATAGTACTCTAGTATATAAACTATATAAGACAACAGTAACAGTAGAATAACTTCCTTCAGCTTCTCAAACATATTTCTCACAAATATCACAGCTAGGTCATCACAAGCTGTAATTTAATTTCTATTATTTTTAAAACTTTCAACGGTCGTTGTTTGATACTATTTATATAGTACTGTAGTGTATAAACTATATAAGACAACAGTAACACTAGAAAACCTTCTTCAGCTTCTCAAACATTTCTATCACAATGATCACAGCTAGGTCATCAGAAGGTGTAATTATTTTTAAAATTTTCAACGGTCGTTGTTTGATACTATTTATATAGTACTGTAGTGTATAAACTATATAAGACAACAGTAACACTAGAAAACCTTCTTCAGCTTCTCAAACATTTCTATCACAAAGATCACAGCTAGGTCATCAGAAGGTGTAATTATTTTTAAAACTTTCAACGGTCGTTGTTTGATACTATTTATATAGTACTGTAGTGTATAAACTATATAAGACAACAGTAACACTAGAAAACCTTCTTCAGCTTCTCAAACATTTCTATCACAAAGATCACAGCTAGGTCATCAGAAGGTGTAATTATTTTTAAAATTTTCAACGGTCGTTGTTTGATACTGCTTATATAGTATTGTAGTATATAAACTATATAAGACAATATCAACGTATTAGATATTCAATTCACCACAATTACAATTGCTTTATAATCATAGTTTGTTAGAATCAAAACTGCCGTAATATACATGGCATTTAGTATACTACATAAATACTTTAACATCCTATATATTGGCAAGCAAGAGAAATTGGATACAGTGTTATATATACTGGTGTTACTTGCCTTTTTACTTATGATTATACATCGATAAATCCTGTTTTTAATTTTGTTACAAATTTGCTTAAAATATTCAAAAGGCCACATCAATACTTCCTAAGTAATGTCAAAAAACAATGCAGTTATTGAATATTCAAAGAAATAGGTTATTAATGAGATCATAAAAAACCATGCAGTTACAATACCTTGGAGAACATTTTCCGCTGATTAAGGAAATTAGTTACCAATAATAAGTTTAGCGGTAATATGTTTAAGGTTTAAATATCACCAATTGAATTAGAACATAGTATTAGCAAAGTTTTTTAAAAATTCAAGTATTTAATTAAATTTAATTGTTCTTAGTTATTAAATATATACTAAAAGCTAATAATAGTTTTTACTAATTTAGTTCAAAACTATAATATCTAGTAATACCTACAGCTTCAGCATAACAAAGATTCAAGGAAATAAATCGATAAGTACTTAAGCATTCCATTAAAATTAAATAATTTGTATTAAATATGGAAGAAATTAAAACGCTACAGATATACTGTCAAAAATAGCAGTTAACCACCTATATTAATTTACATGGGAATAGTCCCACACGAACCACAAAAATTAGACTAAATAGATCGAACGAATATATTAAATTTTTATAAAATAATTTAAAATACTAAATTTGCTGCTGCCCCTTCAATATTAAGACATCTCGGTTTTTCTGTAATTAATTAACATAAGTATATATTAGGGAATACAGCTTTAACAACACAAAAATTCAAGTAGAAAGGCTATACAAGAATTTCATTAAAATTCAATTATTTCAATTTGTATATATGGAAAATATACAACGCAACAAAATATTACGAATGATAATAGTTGTCAACCCCCAAACATTAGAGCTTCGCATACACAAGAATTAAAACAAATAGATTTTCATCGTTCAAGTATTCGATTTCCATGAAATTATTATAATAAAATTCAAAAATATTAAACATAGTAACTATACTGGATTCACCTTCCCCCTATAGACATGGAATTCCCCTATTTTGTAATTATACAAGCTTTAAGCAGAGGAGCATTTAATGAAGTACAATTAATTGTGTGAGTAATAAAAGCAAAATAGTAAATACAGTAATTATACTAGATTCACCTTCCCTCTTTGGGCATAAGACTCAAATGTTTTATAGTTATACAACTTTAAGCAAAGAAACATTGGAAGAAATTGATCTAATTGTCGAAGTAATAAATGCAAAAATAGTAAATACAGTAACTATACTGGATTCGCCTTCCCTCTTCAGACATAGGACTTCTATGTTTTATAGTTATTCAAGCTTTAAGCAAAGAAGCATTAGAAGAAATAGATCTAATTGTCGAAGTAATAAATGCAAACATAGTAAATACGGTAATATACTAGATTCACCTTCCCTCGCTAGACATAGGACTCCCATGTTTTGTAGTCATACAAGCTTTAAGCAAAGAAGCATTAGAAGAAATTGATCTAATTGTCGAAGTAATAAAAGCAAAAATAGTAAATACAGTAACTATACTAGATTCACCTTCCCTCTTTAGACATATAA
>JABXWE010046278.1:0-13279 GCA_014611495.1 Limonius californicus
ATGTAGAGTTCAAACGAGATAGGTTTTTGAAGAGTTAATGCCTTCCATATGTACTGAGAAATTTACTAGCTATTTGCAAATATCTACGAATATCTAGAAGTGCTCTCTCACACTACAAAGAGATATTTATAATGGTAAAAATTCAGGACTTTAGCAAATCGAATATACTGCATTTTTCTAAAATTAATCTTTAGAGTATGTGAGGCCAGAAAATAATTACTGGGACTGGTAAATATACAAAGTAAATAGCCGTGACCACTTATATTTGTCGTAGACAATATTTAAATTTGAAACTGAAGTGCTTAAAAATGTTATCACTTATTTACTTAACTAAGTAATTCAGTTATCTAATGAAAACGAAGATATTTTGCACAATTACTAAACACAGGTAATACGGTCTAGTATTACAGCACGATTTTGTTAAGTTAGTATGAAACAGAATTTTGCTTGTAAATGTTGCATTTTAAATGATTGCCACGTTGTGAAATAGTGTAAGTTTTTAGTTATAATCTATGCAAAAAATTGAACCAAATTGAATTTTTTTGGCCTCATTTACATTGTAATATTGTACTTAAAACTCAATGTTTGCGTTACTAATGCGTTTTTAAACAATAAGTTAATGGCTCATATTTTCATTTATACTGTCACATAATTGTTATTGCTACTAAAGCCAAGAATTCAGTTGTCGGTATCGAATTTCCCTATAAATAATACAAGAAGGGTAAGTTGATGCCTAAAATGGCATTTAGTTAACAAATATTTAAGGTTACGCTTTCTAATTCACAAAATCTAATATAAGCGAGTATACGGGGTAGCCCACTGAAAACGAAACAGGCGTGTTTTCTGACCCTAAACTACAATTCTTCAAAAAACGGATCAAATTAATTTCCCAGCGGACATAAAAATATGGCTAGTTCTATTCACCTATATTTAACCCCAAAATTGGGCTGATATTGATTGATGATTGCAAAAATGCAGAATCAAAACCATGCTGATTACCTTTGATGTGATCCATTGTGTCTGAAGGAAAAACAGTATATAGTACATTCTTAGGTTAAAGTGATTATTACAGTGCGTTTCTGGAGTGTTACGGTAAAAGAGTGGTTGGTTCTGGTTGTGTGACAATACACCTGCCCATTCTACACTGATTGTGAAGTCATTTTTCATGAAACAAGGACTTGTTGAAACCAATCACCGACCCTATTTACCTGGCATGGCAGCAGCAAACTTGTTCTCATTTCTAAAAGTGAAACGGTTCTCAAAGGGAAACCATTTCATGACGTAAAAGATATTTAGAAAAATGTAACACCCGAAAGTAGTTTTTTCAGACGCCGGATGTTTTCAGAAACTTTTAGAAAGTTACGATAAGTCTATTAAAGTAAATGAAGCTTACTTTAAATAAATATAAAATATTTTTTGTATTACTTAAACTGTGTTCCTTTTTATTGTAACAATTGGGAATTGCATTTGAAAACCTAGTAGAAAACTTCTATTTGATTATTGATCAGGCCATAAAATATCCAAATATCGCAACTTGCTTGATGTTAAACCAAAAATACTTGAACTTGAATTGAAATTTCTTAGGCAATTATCAGCTGTCATTTTGACAATTTGTTTTTCTGAAAAAATCTAACTTCCGTTTTAGGATGTTGATCGCTTCAATAAAACTTTTGACCTAATAAATTTTCGTAGTACCTCGGCATGCCAAACTACATTCGATCAAGTAATTTCTGAGTTATAAGGCATTGAACATACAATACCCTTCGTACCTTTCATTTTCCCATGGCATACTCTTTTTGGGATTCGGTTCTCTAGATGTCCGGCCCACTTTCATTTTCAGCACTTTACAAATTCGACAATATCCGACTGTTTGTGTATTTACTTTAATTTAAAGTTATGCCGGAGTTTCCGCTGCCCATCCTCTAATACTGGTCCGTACACTATACTCTCACGCTTTTTCTAATATTTGTTGGGTGGTGCAAATTTGGTCCGTGGTTGATCGGCCTTCTCTGAAACCTGCCGGGTGCTCTCCAATAATTTCCTTTCCATATTCTAATGTTCTTTGGCGTAGTATGTTTGTGAATATTTTATATGTGGTACAGAGAAGAGATATTCCTCTGTAGTGGCTACAGTTGTGTTTGTCACCTTTTTTATTACTAGGGCATATAATTTCCGTATTCCATTCTTCAGACATTCTTTCTTTTTTAAAATATATCTTGATTATTAGTTTATTTATCTGTTTGGTTAACGCGTCTCCTCCATTCTTTATTAATTCTGCAGGCATGTGATCTATTCCGGGCGCCCTATCGTTTATCTCTTGTATACTTTTAACTACTTCGTTATATGTAGGGTCTTTTATCAACGGTAGAACTGTTGATCTTTCTTCTTCTTTGTGCACTATGCATAACCATATATAGCCCTAGTGTAAGGATGTCGCAGGCATTGAGCAAAGTCTCTACTGAGTTTTAAGCCGAAACCCAGACTAATAAAGTTTGCATAAACGTGAAAATCGAAAAAAAAAAACTACCTCAACGGCAGAATATATATCTTCTCTGACAGCCAGGCGGCTCTTTTAGCCTTAAATGCTGATAAAATACAATAAAAACTGGTATGGGGATTCCGGGAGATAAGACATCATCTAAAGAAAATTGACATAGTCCAGGATAGTACCTGTTACTTCTGCGATGAAGATCATGAAACATCGCAGTATACATTCTGTCAATGTGATGTATTAATCCACAAACGTTGGTAGGACCTAGGAGTATGGGTATCTAAGTCCATCTCAGAGATATTCTACATTTCTTAAGGGAGGTTGGACTCGAAGAGGAACTATCACAAGGGTTGAACCTCTACAATCGAACTTTTAGGTCGCAGTGGCAGAAAGGCCGACGAGTTTAAAGACTCATACATACAAATCTACAAACCTAGTATGCATCATCTTTCTTTGTTTTTACATATGGATGACCTTGTGTGGAAGTCTTGTTTGGTATTTCATAAGATGTTATATAGTCTTTTGACGTCTTCCTTTTTATATGATTGTTCCACTTCTTGGGAATCTAGGAATGCTGCCTTCTTTCTTCTCAGTAATTTTTTGATATTGCTTCTTAGGTCTTTATATTTTTTCGTCTATTCCTTGTTAGTGTTTGGATTAACTTTCTCCTGTTTATTGCTTCTCATCATACAGCCCCTGCATTCATCTTTATATACCCGATTTCTGTTTCTACTGTCTTTATGCTGTTTTCCATCTTTGTTCCATTTATTGCTTTCCGTCCTCTTTATTCATACGTTCCTTAATCGCTTCTATGTATTTATCTCTCGGTTATTCTTCTATGAACTAATTCATATCTTACAAACTTAAATTATTTGTAACAGGGACTGTTTCTAGCAGGTACGGGAATTTTTACAAACTTAAGGTAATAAGTAACTCAATACTCACCGATAAAGTCTCAAATCTGCTATGTGTACTCATCAAGGCTAAATTCTCGGGACTCAGGATCCTACAGCTTCAGACATGTACGCGGTTCATCCGTAAAGTAAACACACAAACAGTCAAGCCACATTTTAGCGCATACCAGCAAAGCATGGAGCACACAAGCAACAGTACATTACTACATTAGCAGTGTAGTCTCTACATTTCTACATACAGGAAGTTGAGTGTCCTCCCGTAGAGTCCCATGCAGCATCTACTAGCTCATCTTTGGCACCACAGAAGCGTCTCTAGTAGTTCTCGTTCGGGGTAGGAGGTAACCTTGACAGGGCCGTCTTTAGTAGATATTGACTGATGTACTTAACCTGTAAGGGGTACCGGGCAACCATATGTTATCATTGGCCAATACACGTACCCTTGTTCTTGTGATCACCAATAAAGTGCAATGCAGAGATCACTGCCGCCTCGGTTAATCAGGTCGAAGTCAAGTCGAATGACTACACCGAGTCACCGAACCGCCGAGCGAAGGAGCTTAAATCGAAAACCTGGCAGGCTTTTCTTATCCCAATCTTGGTAATACAGTAATTACCATTACTACATGTATTACAACATTAGTTACAGATTCATACAACAATTTCTACAGCACATACCAAGTGCTCATTGACACCACCTTACAGGTAGCTACAACAAAGGTCACATTCGTGCGTTCCACAATTATTCAACACACTTTCGATATTCGCTTATCCCGACACGTGAATATTTATACCCGTCTGCTCTAATTTGAATTGTACCTAACAGTACCCTCTTGTAATGAACAAATATCAGTTGTTAGAAAGGCAATAGATATAATTTAGTAGACAAGGGGGCTAGTATTTTAACCACAACGTTTAGAAAAATTGTTATATACAAGTGATTTACAAAATATAACTTAAGATATTAGACAAAGTAGCTGGTATAAAACGAGGTAACCAAGCGCAGCGTGGTGGGACGAAAAACGTAGAAAGGCAGTAGACAAAAGAAACGAAGCCAGAAGTAAACTAATCCAAAGACGAACAAGGAATAGAAGAGAAGAATACGAGGAACTGAGAAAGAACACCAAGAAATTAATATCGGCAGAAAAGAGAACACTGCTGGACTCCCAAATACAAGAACTGGACAATCACATAGAAAGAAAGAAGTAAGGAGGCTATATAACATACTAAGAAACACCATACACGACTTCCACCCAAGGCCATCTGTATGTAATAACAAAGAAGAAAAATGCATAGTAGAAACAGAAGAGGTTCTGGAAATATGACGCCAACATTTTGCAAACCTACTTAACAAAGAGAGGGAGAAAATGACAACTACGAAAAAGACCACAACCACTGATAGCAGACCCTACTTACGATGAAGTAATTAAAAGTATACGAGAGCTAAACAACGACACGGCACCTGGAATAGATAATATCTCGGCAGAACTAATAAGAAACGGAGGGAAAGTACTAGCCGAACAGATACACAAATTGATCACCGAGATATGGAAAGAAGAAAGAATCCCAGAAGAATGGAACACGGTGATCATATGTCCGATTTACAAAAAAGGTGACAAATATAACTGCAACAATTAATTACAGGAGAATATCGCTTTTCTGTATAGCATATAAAATATTCACAAGTATACTACGACAAAGAATGGCAGAATATGGAAAGGAAATAATATGGACGCATCAGGCAGGGTTCAGAGAAGGACGATCAACCATTGACCAAATCTTCACCACCCGACAACTATTAGAAAAATTGTGAGAATATAATGTACCAATCCATGAGTTATTCATTGACTTCAAGGAAGCCTATGACAGTATAGACATGAATAGGTTATATGATATAATGGAAGCTTCTGGCATTCCAAACAAGTTAGTAAGATTAACCAGAAAAACAATGACAGACTCGAAGGCCGATAGAATACAAGACCAAATGACAGTTTCTTAAGCACTAAGGTGTGCGGCAGGGAGTTGGACTAGCACCGATACTATTCAACATCGCACTAGAGAAGGTAATAGGAAATACCAGTGATAACCTCAACAGCACAATAATGCATAAGTCACATCAAATAATTACTTACGCAATCGACATTAATCTAGTGGCCAGAACAGAACGGGAAATCATTGAAACAATAGCAAACTGGAAACACAGGCCAGTAAAATCGGACTGAAGGTAAACTAAACCAAAAACAAGGTACTACTAATAAAACCAAGAAGAAAACTGGACCAAAATTACACAATAGGAGATAACAACTTTGAAATAGTGCAGCAATTCAAATATTTAGGATCTTAAATTAACAGTGAAAATGATATCAAGCAGGAAATACAACAACGCATACTAGCAGGAAACAGAGCCTATCTCTCAATGTCACATATATTTAAGTCAAAATCAGCCTCAAGAAAAACCAAAATCATAATCCACAAAGCCATGATAAAACCGGTGGTGACATACGGAAGTGAGGCGTGGACAATCACTAAATACTCAGAGGAAATATTAACAAGATGGGAACGACGAATTCTAAGGAAAATATATGGGCTGGTAATAGAGAATGGGAAATGGAAATTCCAATACAACTTCGAATTAAAACAGATATACCAACAACCAGATATTGTAGAATTTATAAAACTACAAAGATTAAAATGGACGAGACACCTAGAGAGAATGGGCGAGGATCAAATCCCAAAGAAAGTATACAGGGTGTTTCGGAATTGCACGGCACTATTTTAGGGATGTGTTCTCCAGCACGAAATAAACAAAAAAGTTCATACAAACATATGGCTCAAATTAATTTATTACTGAGATATTGAAAGTTAAAGATAAATAGCTAAAAGTCCGAAGTTAATCAAGCAGTCGTCAATTGCATATCGTTTATTTTTTTAACAGTTGATTAAACGTCTGTCATTAAATCTGTTGATTAGTATTAAGTAACCTGTTTTACTATTAGATCAGATCAACAACCCCCCGTATGGGGGGGGAGGCCTTGCCCAGCAATGGGATGTTGCGGGTTGGTAAAGAAAAAAGAACCTGTTTTACTAGTTCATGCTCGTTTTCGTGTGAGTTAATAGTACTTTGAAGACTCTTCAATTTGTTATTGTCATGGGAGACACCACAAATTTGTTCAGTTTTGCAGAACAAACAGACATGCTTTTAATTTACGGCGAGGTACGTAAAAATGGCGCTGCTGCTGTCCGAAGATACCATGAAACATTTCCCACTAAGGATACCAAATCGTAAAACGTTTGAAGCCATTGAAAGACGTCTTAGGGACACTGGCGCCCTAAAGCCTGAACGAATAAATGTTGGTCGCCAAAGATTTCGACGAACTGCAAACGTTGACGAAGGGATACTCAATGCTGTTCAGTTATCTCCTAGTACTAGCACCAGAAGATTGTCACTTCGTTCCAATGTATCGTGTATAAGCGTATGGCGAACATTGCGTGAGCAACAATTGTATCCATTTCACGTTACGCCTGTGCAAGATCTGTTACCAGAAGATTATAACAAGCGCAGAAATTTCTGCCAATGGTTAATTCGACAATGCACACGAGATCCTGACTTCCTGAACTGCCTGCTGATTACCGATGAATCATGTTTTACAAGAAATGGTATTACTAATTTTCGAAACACCCATACTTGGAACGAAGATAACCCTCATACGACTACTAGTATGCATTAACAACATACCTTTTCATTAAATGTCTGGTGTGGTCTTCTTGGTGACAATATCATCGGCCCCTTCTTTTTACCAACAAGGCTTTCAGGAATATCCTACTTGCATTTTTTGGAAAATGATCTGTATGACCTTCTAGAAGACATTCCGATTGCCAATAGGCAGGGGATGTGGTTTGTGCATGACGGTGCCCCTGCTCACTTTTCTCATATTGTCACTGATTATTTAAAGATAACATGTGGTAATCGATGGGTTAGTCGAAACGGACCTGTTAAATGGCCACCACGATCTCCTGATCTAGCCCCATTAGATTATTTTGTGTGGGGCTTGTTGAGGTCTATGGTTTATTCTACGTCTATTGGCACACACGAAGAGTTAAGGAATCGCATCGTGGAAGCAGCAGCAGCTATCAAGGGTCGTCCTGATGTCATAAGGCGTGCCAGAGAAGCATAGATTCGTCGTGCTAAATGCTGCATTCAACAAAGTGGAGACTACTTTGAACAGTTATTCTGAATGTTTTATTTTTTAACTTTCAAAATCTCGTTAATAAATTAATTTGAACCATGTGTTTGTATGAACTTTTTTGTTTATTTCGTGCTGGAGAACACGTTCATAAAATAGTACCGTGCAATTTCGAAACACCCTGTATAATAGGCAGATGGAGGGTGCAAGGGGAAGAGGACGGCTAAGGCAGAGATGGACAAACAACATTAAAGAGGACGCTAAACAAATACTGAAAGTTCGCAATTGAAAAACGTCTGTAGGCAGAATGTACGGGAGGCCCAGGTCCAGATGGGACAATAGTACCACGAAGAAAAAGAAGCTGGTGTTTTAATCATAGCGTTTAACAATACACTTTTATTATTATTAACCAATATAAGGGCAAACAAAATAAAAAATGATTCGTACAAAAAGCATACTCCTACATTTTTGAACATATAGAATGTTACACACGCACGATCGCGCACGCATACACACACACACACAGACGCACGCACGGACGCAACACAAAGAGAAACATCTTTATAAATCACTTTTTTACTTTCCCATACCTTATAGGTATAGGGTAAGTATTGAAATCATGAAAATTTTCGAAATCGAGATTTTACCGGATATATCCGTTTTGGGTCTCTAGGAACCCAAAAAAGTGGTTTTTAAAAAATGTCTGTCTGTGGGTGGGTACGTATGTACGTATGTACGTACGTATGTGACGCTCCTACAGCCGAAAGTATTGCTCCGATTTTGATGCGCTTTGGAATGCGGGGGTGTATCGAAAATTCCATCGAAAAAATAAGCTTTTCAAAAAAATCCGAAACCGGAAGCGGAAGTTACGCATGTTTTTTTGGTATCACTTTTTTCGTGATTACAATTTTGAAACTTTTATCGCGGATAACGATAGAGGGTCATAAGAAAAATCTGTTAGTTTTTTGCCGAACTCGCTAGCTTTAAAATGTAGGGCGCTATGATTTTTTGAAAATTTTGAGTTTAACGCCCAATTACTCGAAAACGGATGAATCGATTCAAATGATTTTTATTTTCTGAATAGTATATGAAGGGTAAAATGAGGTGATATAAAAAGTTTTTTTGAAAAATTATAAGGGGCCTAAATTACGAATTTTCAAAATTTTGGAAATTTTCAAAAAATTATTTCTCAAAAACTGCTCCAAGGAATTTTTTTAAATTTCATATGTCGATAGACCTCGCAAGGGGCTATCGATCTATTTTTTGAAGAACTCCGTAATTTTCCTGTGGCGCCCTCTACGAAGCTTGGAAGTTTGAAACTTCAAACTCCTTTAATTAATAAACAAAAAAAGATAGGAAGCTGGGGTTTTCACTGAATCGCTCAGTACGTAATGGAGCATATGAATATGCCAAGAAATATTACACTCGTGGATATATGTAAGCGCACCGGCCCCTCCCCCCTCTTTTTTAGAAAAATATTTTTTTTATTCTAACGGTTGTTATTTGTTTGCGTCAAAGAATGTTTTTCCGCGAAAATAAAAAAATCGATTTTTTATGCCCTACAAAATATAATTTCCAGGGACTTAGAAAATTTTACCTCGGCAGCAATAGCGATCGGTACTAGTTAGACCGCGCGACGTATATAGTAGAGAATGAAGTATGCCTGGTTGCATATTAAAAAGAAATTAAGGGGCACCGCAGATATTTGGCGGGACTTCTTACAAGCCTTGTAAGTCTATTCGTTACGAGGCAAGGTTTTAGGATAGCACTTGAACAACCGTTGTGAGGAAAATAACTCTACTGTTGAATAAAGATGATATGAACAGTTTCCAGTATGGGAAAGTCCAGGGAGGCAGTCGCGTCCACTTATTGTAGATTGTCATTGTAATACCAGAATTTGAAATTTCGCGAATATTCTAGTCATGGAATAATAAAAATTCGTCTAAATAATATGGAATTTCTGCATAAGTAACAAAACCATTACGATTCCTATAAATATTTATAGAATACTAATTTCCCTGTTCTTTCGATATGTTCGGTATGCTAAATCACAATCTGTACCATTCACTTCTGTTGCAATTTATCATTTGAAACATACAGCAGCTATGCTGCAAAGTTATTCGCCACAATGATATCTCTTTTTATCTGCTTTAACCCGATACTGTTACTGTGCCTTTTTTATATCTGCAATGTTAAGAAACCAGAAGCATTCGTTGCTGGACCGCTTACTCCCACATACATACTGAATGTTGAGGTAACCTTGAAATAAGAAGGTGTTAAAAGTTCTTTTTTAATTTATGTGAGTTCTAACCAAGGAGTCGATTACCTTATTAAAAAAGGAAACAGTTAGTTTTCTTGTTCTTCGGTTTATAACTGAAAAGGCACCTTTATTCTCCGCGTGTCTGCAAATATGGCATTGTCATGTGGTCCTAATCATACAAAATCCTTGATTTGCTTTTAACGTGGAATATATGTCTGGCATTGAGATTATTTCGGTATCGATTAGTTAATCGCACTTTTAATCGCCGTGATTATTTATCAATAACTTTTCAAGACCACGCTTCCATTATTAGACATAAACTTTGAAATCACACCTTTAAGGAATTCACAACAACTGTAAATTATATCTGTCTAACTATTCCACGAATCGCACTAGAAATAAAATTGTAATCGGGAATTTAATCTAAATATTTCTGGAATTATATTAAATTAAGCAATCTATTGTTTCGCTGTAATTTTGTGAAGTGCAAACACGTAAATTGTGTTGGAAATAAGCGCAAATTCCTAGCGAAAATTTCACTTCGTTAGGTCGCAATTACCAAGCTTTAACGACCATAAAAATATACTTTGGTGAAAATATCGAGAATAACAATTATAAAAACCTGAGCTACGCTTTACAAATCGCTTCGGCGGAATATTTCCTAGTTCGGCCTGGTTTCCTAGAGACAGTCCCGTTAATTGGAAGTGGGCACATTGAATAAACGATTATACAATAGTCTGAGTGTTCGTTTATTCCATTCATCACATATCATTTCACTTTAGTAAAGGCAAACGCTACGTGTCCTATTATTAAACGTTGCTAAACGGTCTAGATGGTGGGCGCTTATTGTATTCGAAATTAATACTAAGTACCCATAATTCCAAAATAATTGTTGTTATCACAACTTTACACTGTTCAAGGTTTTGGAATGCCATTCCAAATTTGCCAAAACTGTCTTTAAAACAACAAAAAGGATTTTCCGAAGAATCGATAACAATATCAAATTTTTTACTATCACTTGCAGTCGATTAGGCGTGAAATATAATTACCACACACAATTGTATTTGACCAATTTTTCAACACGTCAGTTATGAACGATTTTATTGAATTTTTTTAAGGCAACGCCTTAGACAATCGACCTATCAATTTAGCAAATCAGGTCATTACATTCTAAATCAGCCAAAACCTTGAATGGTGACATCACCCGTATCAAGAATTTTTTGACCATTGTATTATACAGGGTGAATCGAATCAAATTTTTCCGGAAATTAGGATCTGTTAAAAATTGGGCATATTATTTTGTATACATTTCATTCACCAAGTTTTGTTGAAAGCAAAATCAAAATAACCAACTTGAGAAATCAAAATAATGTGAATACAACTCGGTATTTACATAACATTATTCTAAAACAAGGCCGACTGGGTGCTAAGTGGATACAAATTTGAATATCGTTGCTAAAGCATTTACTCCTGTTTCAATATATCATAAAACGCCGGGGGCATCAATTTCTCCCAGCGCATTTACCTGTACGAGTACTCAAGCAGTGACGTATCTATCTTGTCGTGTTTGTAATAAGAGAGAACGTCGCGATATTACAAATTGATGTACCGAGTACTTCATAATCGACCCCATGGTGCCATTCCTTCTAATGCAATCAGTTTGACATTCCTCTTAATAATATCGTGTGTACTTTTATTTTCTCACTAATTTTACGAAAAAAATGGAATTTACATTTTTTACAAATTCGTTTTGTACCTAAAAATATATTTGATTACGGCCCAGAAACACTTTGTCGTAACTTTCTCATTTTTACAAGCATTTTTTTATATAGTAATTATAATTCTATGATTAGTTCTAATTCTATTTCTAACTATTTTTCATGTTTTGTAATAGTTGCTTCAATGATTTCTATAAGAATGGGCTCTACACCCCATAAAGGACTTTGGCGGAAGGTCAAAGCTCCCGTATCCTTGCTCTCTGACATGGTTGTCACGTCCCAAATTCATGACACGTGGTAATGCCGTGTACATTATGCATTGGCCAACGGCATTATTAGCCCTTTTTCATTCGAACGCAGGTACCCAATTATTTAAAGCCACCACGAAGGCCGCCAGCCAGACCTCAAGTCGAGGATTTGAACTTCCGAATTATTACAAACGTGTAGGTAGGAGCAAAAGAGCAAGTGAAGCATATGCGACAAAATGCTAGTAAATCAAGATAGATATACACGAATATAAATTTGAAACTATTTGTTTTGACACACATTAAAGTTTGATTATTTAATATCCTGTTTATATTACTGTTAACTGCTGTTAAAGATTCTGTTATGTTTTTAATTAACACTTATTAAATTAAGATTACTAAAATAGTGTATAGAAGCACCGGCTAATAATCATTCCAGAACAAAACTACAAATATATATAGAAATGCCGTCCTTGGTGGGACTTACAGAGACCTATGTATATCGTCAAAATTTTTGACAAAAATCGTTGAAGCTTCATATATCAGGGTGTATCAAAAATAGCTACAAATATTTAAACCAGTAATAGATTAGCTCAAGTAGAATTCAATGATACTATTCATTTTTCAAAAATCATTAAGTTTATTATTTTGAATTAAAAAATAAAATAAAATTTTGTTTGAGAACTGCTGATGATACATAGAAAATGCATTTAAGCTGTAGAAGGTTATTACCTAATTGTAAAGTAAAGCCAAAGTGGCAAACACGTAAAAACTTGTCTGGCTTGTGATAAACTACGGAATTGGGAGGAGTCAAGGTTTAATTGAAGCAGTTGGACATTTTTGTAATCAGAAGGCATTTAAAAATTTCATTTACCGCTAAATTAAATTTTTGCCTTTTTACTTTATCATGGGGTATAAAAATTATAAACAACTGCTTCTTCATGCAAAAAAAAACTCCAAACGCATAAAGCATTTAAAAAGTACTAATTTATTTCAGAATACCCAGCATTTATTTAAATCAATTTTAACATAACTGAAAAAAAAACATAAGAAACAGTTTACCTCAAAAGTGAAAAGTGGATCACAATAAATGTTCAAAATGACGACCACCACTGAGAACACAAGCACGTCGCAGCATTGAATTAGTATCCTTGCGAAAACTGTAGGATCTTGCCCAATCCTATCGGCAGCGTCTTCAATGCGTACGCTTAATTCGCCAACTGTGTTCACTGGCGTAGAATAAACTAACTGTTTCATGTAGCCCCACAAAAAGAAATCACAACTATTTAAATCTGGCGAACGAGGCCTTGCCCTTAGAGCGTTTCCTTGAGCTTCCCCGTAAATAAGAACATCAGCAAGTTCAATGTTCGTAAAATTTTCCATTTTGGTAGAAACACTGCTTGCCAGCTTCAACAACAGACTGAATAGAAATTACTGACCTACCTAATTGGTTTGTGGCAGGTGATAAGAAAT
>JABXWE010046279.1:0-20301 GCA_014611495.1 Limonius californicus
AAACTGTTTTCGGTATCATAATGGACCTATTATTAAATCAAAGTAGATAAATTAAATTATATATATAGAAATGCTAGATCTGCTTAATATTTTTCGCCATATTAATAATTAACAATAATAAACATATTAAACAAATTTTAGGGAGACATCTTTCTTCTTAGAAATTCTTCTACACTTCGAGCTTTTACCCTACCATAAGTAGAAACGTCGGTAAGAATATCCTGAACATCTCAGAAAGCATACGTTTCACGTTACTAGTTGTAAACCATTTTACTCAGAATAAAAAATCTGCCATTAATAACATTTTCATTGTTAACGCCACTATTCCCTCCACGTGCTTTTCCACAGAACTAAGGTAAAAGGACAGGAGGTCTACAGTTTAGCGCCGAATACGAAACGACAAAAATTCCAGAGGAGGTTTTAGGCAGTTGCCATGGTTGACAAAGCCGGATTGAGGAATAATGTGTGGTGGGTTGCAGTATTGCAATATTTTTATTAATTGTATTTATATTTATTCTCTATGGTGTAGATTTATGGAGGACACCAGTTATAAAAGCAAACTGCGATTGTATAAACAGTCTTTCTTCTTCTGCTTTTTCTTCTTCTTCTTCCTCCTTCTTCTGTATTTTAGATCAATGGCCTGTTAATTACCTACAATGAAGTACGTTCTGTACGCCCTCTTTGCACGTATGCCGGGAGGAGGCCAACCTAACCCGTCAAATATAGAAGGGAAGTGCCACTACACGTTTACGATTGTCAAAGATGTTTGCCTGAAAAACGAAAAATTCAAATTTAGTAGATAGGGATTTTTTTCTGTAGAAAGCAGGAGGCATTGTATGCAGCAACATTTCATTTCGACCCTTTCTTTCAGAAACCTTTAGTTCAAGATGGTTTAAGATCTCTCTTTCAAATATGGAAAATAGCTTGCATGAGGAAACCCTAATTCGAAATTTTCTTAACGTTAATGCATGTCGCAGTTTGTTGAAGTTTACATAACCTCATTCTCATGCTTCCGTAGCTAATGCTATGCTTTAGTTTGGTGTACCAGAACCTATTAAAGCTTTTACTCGGTGTTTTCTCGTTACTCTCTTTAGCATCCGTTGAGTAAGATTTGGCAAACTAAAAAATGAACTGGCCTGGTTTCTGTTGAATGTGTAGAATACAAAGAATTTAAGGTTATGTTTTGCACTTTCGTGAAAGACAAAATTACGCTATAGCAAAAATACACAATATAATAAACATAAATACAAAAATAAGATAATTTATTACAATAGATGCTGGAAACGAAACATTTTTCATTAATTTTCAAGAACCATTAATACGCTTTCTACGGTTCTTTCTACTAACGCTTCCTGTTTTACGAAAAAATTTTACTTACCGATTCAATGTTTTTTGGTATTATTTGTAGTCAACAATAGCTATTGGAAATTCTAAGTTTTACATTAAATTGCTGCAATAAGATTTCTGGTCTAACGTGTACATAATTTTCCGATAATAAAGTTAAAAAATTCCAAAAAGATTAGAAAATATCTTCTATTTTTGGGAGTTTACAGGAAAACCCCACATATATTACACGAAATATCAATAATGTTCTAACAACGTTTGATAGTTGTCAATTGTCACAACTGATTCAAAAACCGACAACGGCAACGAGTTGCCTGTAAAATGATAAAATGTTTTTGTATTAACAAAATTACAATCGGCCTATTTGGCCTAATTTTTACACGGATCTGCAAAATATGGTGTCCTGTCCTATAATTAATCATATAACCCTTGTTATCATGCACTTCTAGTATTTAAGCTACAATACACTTTTTTTTAATTTATATATCTTAAAAATAAGTTAACAAGTTAATCATATTCAGACAATTTTGATCTCCCTAAGGTGCTCTCTTAAACAGCTAAGTCATTGAACGGTTTAAAAACAAAGCCAACCCTAGGTTACTGCTTAGAAAGTAAGGTTTCATAATGTATGTGTGTATCTATTACCTTTTTTTCCAGGTAAAACCAAGATAGGCGTAGCAAAATTACTGAAGGTGTAGGAACGTAGGCAAGTTAAACACGTTGATTAAAACGAGGTCCCTTTTGGCGGGCGCCGGTCAGCCACCAAACCCAAAATACAATCAATGAAATTCACTTCTAAGCTCGCAACGTTGATTCTATTTTGCCAAGCGCGTGGGGCTGTGATTTGGCCCGCCAATTGTGCCCCCGTTCCTAGCAAAGGTTGTCAGTTGACGATATCAGTCTTTAGCTCCTCACACCGTTTGATAAAAGCACAGTTTACTGCAGCTCATTTACTGTTACCTTTGAAATTCTCACCCGTCCATTCAATTTCCTTCCAAAGTAAAACGACGAAACCTCGTCCATTATAGATCGCTTTGTAATAACTGTGGTATGACTGTGCCCAGGTCATAGCGGTGTGAACCAGCTAGGGGGGGTGTTCGTCAGCGGGCGGCCCTTGCCAGATTCCACGAGGCAGAAGATCGTGGAGTTGGCACATTCCGGAGCCAGGCCTTGCGACATCTCGAGAATCCTGCAGGTGTCCAACGGGTGCGTCTCCAAAATTCTTGGAAGGTGAGGTAACATTAGAGATGTTTTACATTTAGATCTGTGGTGGACGATGCCCATGGCATTTTGTCACATTCAGGGATTTCCAGTCATGGGATGACTGGATACTATTACCAACGTTTCCTCTGTGGTTGCATAGATCATCCTTAAGAGTATGAAACTGCAACTGAGTTAATAGCCAACAGTGGGGACGGTAGGATTCCCTGACAGTGATTCGCTGTTTAAGACGTAGAACTTGTCGTCGAAAATGATTCGCTGCCAAGCACGATTCGCCGATATACGATTCGTCGTTACACGATTCGCTGCTCAAAGTAAATTAATTTTTTTAAACCAACATATATTTGCTTAAATTATAAAGTTTACTAATATAGAATAATTTTTAAATGTGCTTAAACGTTTTTCAACTTGACTGGACTACAAATTTCTATAAAATGCAACCCGCCGCTTCTAAAATATCATGATTACAACATACATTTACTTACGGACAAAATTCTTAAATATGCTTTTTAAAAATAGGTTGAGTTTAATTCGTATCCTGACTTCAAAGCGGTCCATGGTGAAATGTGACGCGGCGAATCGCACTAAACGGGGAATTGTCCTGTCGGTGAATCGTTCTAGGTAAAAGAGGGTCGGTGAATTGTACAGCATCTAACGATGTTAAAGGTTTCAAGTGTACAGCCGTGGAAGAAACGTTGGTAGTGTTTAAAGGTTAAGATGCCTTTCAAATCTTCATTGAATGTATCTTAATATTAACTATTAAAAATAGAATTGTTTTCACTTTGGAGTATATAAAGTAGTTCGCGAATAAAGTTAGTAAGGAATCCTGACAAACGATTCATCTATGGTTAGTCTTGGATGAGGTTTGCGTAAAACGTAAGTTTGTGCTAAGATTAGAGTAGCTATCAAACGCCGACTTGTTACATGTTGATATCAAAACCAGTGTAGTTTCTGCACTTTTAATTTAAAATACTATTTTTGGTTGTAACAGCAGTTCTCTTTGTAATACAATAATGTCTGTCAAACTAAAGGTAAAATCATTGTTAGGGTATCTTTTTTCTTAAGTTGATAAGCAATGTAGGTTTATCTAATAGTAATTGTTTTAAGGCTTTTAATAGAAAAATTATGCAAGGTATTTCAAGAATGGCGCATAAGCTCGGTAAGATATTAAGGAGCAAGAGAATGTATATAAGCAAAAAGGAAAATAATTTGGGGTCTTATTGTAGAGCTATAGGTTTAACAGTAAGACAACGTAGCGCAAATCAATATTAATATTATATGGCTACCATTGTTGAA
The DNA here is from genome assembly GCA_014611495.1 of Limonius californicus. Classification (NCBI taxonomy): domain Eukaryota; kingdom Metazoa; phylum Arthropoda; class Insecta; order Coleoptera; family Elateridae; genus Limonius; species Limonius californicus. The sequence continues at coordinate 3,862 of JABXWE010046279.1, forward strand.
ATCATAGCAACCAGGAATTTAGTAGATATTTTTTGTTTACTGTATAAATTTAACTTTTAGCAAATGTTCTTCCTTAATATGGAAAGAAGGCTACTTTGTTGAATACGAGAAAACAACATGCAATAAATATTTTAAAAAGTATAACTTAAAGGGGTACACGTGCATAGTGTGAGTACTAGATTTCACGGTTGGAGAGTAAAAAACAAAACTCCATACTGCCTACGTTATATCTCTACACTATAGAATTGGAATGAGAAAATAGTGTATCAGGTTTAAGGCACAGAGAGTACAGTATAGAACTGGAACGAGAAACATTGTATCAGATTTAAAGCAGTGAGGGTAAAGCCACGAAACGGAGGCGTAAATCACGAAATGCTAATAGGCAACCCTTAGAACACGAACACCTTCTCATATGTATGGAATGATTAGAAATGGAATTAACGGATACATATTGAAACACTGTATAATTTGTCGAAACAAGCTCTAATAAAAGGCTTTCTTATTGCATTCAAGTTTGGAACATATGCAAGTAAAACAAACGTAGTGGTATATTTCTGTTCTGAGGGTTGCCTATACTTAATAAATCTGACTACTCCATATATAGTACGAGTAAAAAATACATCCATTAGGGGTGGCTGAGGAATTTTGAAGTTATGTGTACTGGAACACCACAAAACAATAAACTGTATGTGACAGTTGTATTTAACAGTTTTCGTGACACTTTATAATTAATAAAGTTGCATTGTTGATTGTTACTTGTGAATTTATAATCTAGATTTTATTTAATAATAGAAAAACTAAACAACGAACTTACGTGTTTATTATTCGCTTGTGTCAAAATTATTTATCAATTATTCCAGTACCTTGGATTTTTCAATACGGGACGTACCAATCATAACCTAACCTAAATTGTGTTTCTGTTGTCCCCTCTCAATTTATTGGTGCCATATTTGTGGAGTAGTATGGTTTATGTTAATACTATTGGATAATTAAAACGTATAGTGGTCCTAGTTTGTGATGTGCATGTTACATCTCTATGTTTATGACGTTCGCGTGTAACTTTTTTATATATTACTTTATTCATTAAGCGTCAGGTCATATATGGCACGCATACAGTAAGGATCTGTTTATATTACTCTACAAACATCATGGACGCACATTTAAGAGACGTTTTCTTGTCGATATTCTAATAGGTTGTAACAGGCATTTAACTGACTGAAAAGTTTAAATATTAGAGCTACCACGGCAAGAATATTGATTTTGACAGCAGAAATGTCTTTATTTTCTGAAGAAGTTATCAATGTTTTTTTTGTAGTTATTGAAAATTTAAAGATAATTATTTAAGACAGTGCAATTCCTCAATTATTTTATCATTTTTTTAAACTAATGAATTGCATCTGATATAAAAACCGAATCCCCAAAACCAAAATAAATAATACGTAAAATGCTTCTTTGGGCAAAATCTTTTTTGAACCAAGCCTCATATTAAATTTGGCTGCTATACGTCACGTATATCATATTTATTTTTTCTATTTCGGTTTTATAAAGCCGTTCTAAGCGCACTGTTTTAGCTTAAAAACAGTACGTTAAGGAGGCCTATAATCGTACTGTTTTTAGTTTGTTTTTTTACGATGTTGGTAGTTCGATTTGAATTTGAAAGTTTGAAATGTCAGTTTCAGCCACCTGTCAGTGCTGCCATAAGTGTTTATAAAAACTCCCTAGTAATCGATTTGACGTAAAATTTTCTACATAAATTTATTTAAAATACTCTTAAACTTCCTCAATAGAAAAAATAGTATAAAGAACACGTTTCATAAGACCACTTGTCGCACTCGTCCGTTGACGTTGAAGTCGTGCGTTAAAAAAAGGCCTTATGAAACTAGTTCTTTAATATACTATTGGCTTGCCCTTTAAGGTCATACAATTTTTGAAACACCCTGTAGTCTAGACTGTGCTAAATGGGATTTATATTGGCCTGAGATACAAACCGATTGCCAGTGGATTTACTTTGTAGAGGTTGATGCAGAGACACTAACAGAGGGGAGATTTTACAGACAACATAACATTAAAAATACATAACACTATCTTCTCAGTTACGTAACAACATGTATATTATAACGAGCGTTCAAAAAATCTGTGGTCAGTCGGTTGCTTTTGACTGCATTAACGCACGACGGAGCTTGATTATCGCACAAACGTCATCCATTCGAAGAACAATGACGGTATGAATTATTTCTAGTGATTTTTGCAAAATATTATTATTTTTAGAACTACACCAATTTTTTCATTTGTGCGGCACAATGATTTTTACTTTACAACAGAAATCTTTTATGGTGGAACTAAGAAAACAACTGCGTATCCAAATGTAAAAGAAAACCACGGTTTGCTTCACCACAGTTTTCTTAAACCTCGATAGGTTATTGCTAAAAAACGGAAGTGTTCCAATTACCTAGTAATAACCTGTATACCATACGTTATCCCTTGGTTATATGTAGGACAGTGTTGTCGTATTTGTAATGTGAAGTATGAGGGGTGTACGCTTGTAGAACTAAGGATGAAACCTAGACAATTATACAGTAGCCATCGAGAACACCAAAGCTGGTCTTCAGGCTGCTTTAAGAGTATAATAAGTGTATCAGTTTATTCTTTATGTGGAACGAAACTTTTCCTAATGTATATACAGATTTTGCTTTTGGTAGGACCGACAAAGTTACTTTATACATAGGAAGGTTTCGTTTGAATTTTAAATATAGCGAAACCTGTGTGAAAGCTTAACCGTAATCGGTCAATTGGATATTTCGAAAGGTCAGAAAGCTTTGCTAATCTCGATCAAAGCTGGAAATCAGTGAGCCAATGAACTTTAAAAAGAAATGTGGTGCTAATACTCTCTCCATTGATGGAATTAAATTTAGAAAAGCTGCCTCGTGCCTTTATGTTTGTATTTTTGTTACACTTTCATAACTTTTTATATAAAGCAACGGAGATCCAGGAAAAATATTAAAAGCATAAGTTAGAGCATGTTCCTTTTTATTTTATTTATTGTACAACTACAGTCTATTAAATGTCATTTTTATAGTCCTATTCAGATTGAGAATTTTCTTCTTCTCTAAACAATTTCTTTCTACATACGTTTATCTGATTGTATTTGTCTTTTCACATGCAGTCTATAATACAATTTCCTACTAACTTACAGCCTATAATTATTGTGTCAATAAGTTGTTTCTGACACCTCCCACGGGGACGTTCCGTTTTCTTACGTGAACATATTAAAAATAATTTTTTCTTTGCTGCAGGTATTATGAAACCGGCTCCATCAGACCGCGAGCGATCGGAGGCTCGAAGCCACGAGTGGCTACCGCGGAAGTGGTGGCAAAAATATCCGCTTTCAAGCGGGAGTGTCCCTCCATATTTGCCTGGGAAATTCGAGACAGACTTCTTCAAGACGGCGTCTGTACAAACGACAACATTCCAAGTGTAAGTTAAGATTATGCATGTATTAAAAAATAATAGCCACACGTACACTGTTCGGGGGACATACGGTATAATCCGAAATATTTCTCACAATTTTTTACACGATCGATTCCAAGAAAAACTTAATTATATAATTTCCCTATTTATTGGCTAAGTGGAAGTTGGCTATACGTTTCCGGTTCAAATTGTACCATATTTGATTATTAAAAAAATATATATTATAACAATTATCCAAGAAAATTCCACTAAGGGGATGATCCTAAAGTGACTTGGCAACCAAACCTTAAATGTAACTTTTCACATCGACAAACCACCATTACATTCGTTTCCTTGTCCACCCTGGGATTTATGTCCGTCTACCTGAATACTAGAAAACAAACTGCTGCCAATGCAAACGACAATACGTATAATATGCAATACAGCAAATTAGTAACAGACACATTGTTTTGTTTGTAATAAAGCCAGCCAAATCCTGAGATTGGAGTTATGTGCATTGGGTCCTTTAAGGAATGTAGTTTGCAATAAGGTGAAAAAATTTCTTTAAAATAAGGCCACATATATGATAAACGTAGGCTGATTTCGAGGCGGCCATTGGCTAGAGGTTAGCGCATTAGACTACGCTAAAGGTCCTGGGTTCCATTCGCAGTACCGGAAGATTGGATTTTTAAGGGCTGTTCTCACTCACGAGACAATAGCAACCCAGCGAGGTACTTCTGTCTAGTAAATCTTCTCTGGAGTAGAAATCGGAGCCCACGTTAAGCTGTAGGTCCTCTATGTCTGTGGCACTTTAAACGCGCAACACAGGCATAGGGAGAAGATCGTCTCGAAAGAGATAAAGCACTTGAAGAAGAGAATGCTGATTTTACCATATTTTTGCACTACATTTCGCAATTTTTATAACAATTTTCTACAACATTTTCAAATTTTTTTACCTTATTTATAACGTGGGTATGTTGTCTACTAGTTAAAGACCCGCTTATTAGCGTCGCCTACGGTGACAGTAGAAAGCTCTAATTTGAGCTTGTTTTGTGACATTTGAGTAGCCCCTTAAGAATATGTATTCCTAAAATTTATTCTACTGTTGACGGTTGAAAATAGTGGAGTAAGAGAAAACTACGTTGTTGAATTCTTTATGCAACTTGATTTTTATGAAATGGATGAATATGGAATGAAATACCAATCACCCTGTATATATAGTAGTCCAAAAATTGAATTCTTAAGTGTACATACACATTTTAAATATCAATCATAAATAAACATAGCTAACCTATTTTGTTTAAAGCAATTTTAGTAAACAAAATATTTTTGATAACTTGTAGGAGTAAATAAGTTTCTTCTGCGGAACATGAAAAAATATCAATAATTTGTATTTGTCAATGATTTTACTAAATCTTCTGCTTCTCTGTGTAGACAAGGACTATATATAGTCCTTGGTATAGATCAATGGCCTGTTATTTACCTACAATGAGTAGGTTCTGTGAGTCTTCTTTGTACGTATGTCTGGCAGGAGGCTAACGTAACTCCTGGAACAGAGAAGAAAATTTCCAACTACATGGTTACGACAACCAGGACTAAGGGCTTTACATGTTGTTACCGGTTGCATTTGCCACATATTTATCCACCCATCCGACTACTATACAGCTTGGCCAATATAGCTGAAACTCTGGCCGCGAATTGCGCTTAAGTGGGCACAGAGCACAGTCTAAACTTGAACTGCGCGCTTGCAATATAGGTAGAATCCGAAAAATAGTAGTAGTAGCCTACGAGTTGACCACTTACAACAGCCACCGCAACAAAAGAAAGTTTCTATCTCGGAGATCTGTAATGTCGATCTTTTATTTCACTTCGATATGATTTGTCTCGCTTCTTTGTTTACGCAGTTCACGGCTTCAGCTGACTTCAGAGAACAACATTCTAGCCGTTAGATTTAAATTGTTCATAACCTCTCCAATATTTTAAATTTTCCTGTCTTGAATTATCCTAAACTTTCTCATGGTGTATGGGAAAGTCATTTTTACATAAACTATTGTTTCGTTCGCATGCTATGCGTCAATTTAGGAATACTATGCATATCAGTAGTATCAGTGCATTGCTTGTAACCATATCATTGCAGAACGCTCAATTACTTTAATTTTGCCGAATAACGAAATTGTTATACAGATTTTTATAAAAAAATACATTGTTTTCTTTAGTTATAAAATATATATTATATGACCAATTGTAAGCATTAAAACTGTAAGTATATATATTTTGAGAATAATGATCTCAAAAGGGACTAAAAATTTTAATCAAATATGTATTGAAGGATAAGAACTGCCAGGAAGGTCAACAAAGTTAACCTTTTATCGAATTTTAAAGACCTCGCGCTATTTTGAAAGTTTTAAGTTTAATTTTTTACTCTATTCAAAAAGGCTAGATAAATCAGCATAAGCTTTGAATCGTTTCGTAGCTATTAATAGTAAGATAATGTGGATGTAAAATACAAATAAAACAAACTTTAACATATGTGAATATGACACGAGTTTAAATTGTAAGGCTAACCATAGTATTCCAAAAACAATGCATTATCATTCAAATGGCTACGAATTATTGGACATAATAAGCTAAATATTCAATGTACACTTTTTTTAGAGGCTTCGTTTAAAATCATGAATGCGGTGAAACTTTGATAAATTTTAAAGTAATCACCAATTAACAAAGAATTGACTGAGTAGTAGAGAGTAAGAGGAATGTAGAAGAAAAACTTCTATAAATGCTTATTGGGGTATTTAAATAGAAAATATAATTGAATTGATAGTATCAACGTTTATTTTGCATTGTTTTCATGTTTTTACTAAATAGTAAAAACCCAATATTTATTTATTTAGTTTAAATAACGGTTCCAATTGTATCTGTTTCTAACATTTAAAGTTGTCCTCAATTAAATTTTCCGTTAAATATTTTTCCTTATTTATATATAACCTGTTTGCTTTATACGGTGCACCACTTTTGGAATACTCTGTATATCTTAAAGTAGTGGTTTTCAGCCATTATGTTGCAGCACACTATTGTACCCTATCTTAGGTGTACTATGCAATTTCATCAAATAATAATATATGTAGGTACTAGTACATTGTATATATTCCAAAAATTGCTATTTTGCAGTTATCAGATCAGATCTGCATAATAGATAAACTGGAATATAAATTTCAAAATGTTCCAAGATTTCAAAAAGGTCTAGAACCACCATTTAAAGTATATATACCTTGTTTTTTTTACATCTAATCATAGAACCGTGTATCGTTGCAACTAATATCGCATACTCTCGCTGGTCACTGAACGTTTGTCGAACATCAAAAGTATTCAATCGATATCTATAAAATATTATAATAAGTCAACGTTGTATTTGCCGTCTGGCAACAATGTAAATATTTCCTCCGGGCTAGAAAACTTAAAAGTGAGTAGGAAAAGTAGATAAAGATAGAAAAATAAAAGTAAGCCATTGATGCTGATGGTAAACATTTAGCAGACTGGGGCGATGCTAATATGCATTGGTAATGTTTTTGCAAAATTTGAAAATTGGTATAGCGGTTTCTTCATAATCAGCGACAGCAAAATGGCTATTTTTAATTAATCCAATTTTGAAAAGCAAATAGTACCATTGTCAATTTACCTTTAATTTAAAATACTGAACACTTTCGTTAAATATCCTAAGATTTGCTTATTCAATTTTTTTAAACCTTTTAATTTTATTAACGTACTGATGATCATTGCAATGCTTGCAATAATTGCATATCAATGATTTGTTTGCAGGCTGTTTAATGGTAGAGCATAAGCTCGCGATAACAACATCAACTCGGCTCCCTTTTAATCAGTTTGTAATCATCGGTTTAACCTGCGTGACGAGCCTCTTATAGAACTTCGCCCTGCAGCCATCCGCATATTAGTCGACCCCATCCTCCGCGTAATAAAGGAGCAGCTCTTTAAACGGGGTCTAAAAGAACCAACCAGAGCCGAACTAACTTGATTTTCGTAATAAGACGGTGGAAATGGGCAAAGTGCTTTCGAACTTATAGGTTTCTATATTTTTCGTCGCTTTAAGAAAATAAAATATAATATAAATAGAATTAAACATAATGTTCTACAAAAAAATGCTTAAAAATTTGCATTTTGGGTGACGTTGTACGTACGTTGTGATTGGTTGGTTGGTTGACATTGTTGTCAGATGTACTAGTTTTGGAGGTTTCTGTCTGGCATAGTTACTGTACATTTACGCGAATAGCATTGACAATAGTGGGTTGTCATAACCTCATTTCCCAATCTATAAATGACACTTTACAAATCCACACTTACACACCCGAAAGTGCCAAATTTGCAGAGCTACCTGTGAGCTACGGAAAATACAGGATGCGTATAAATTTACGGAAAAAGTAAGGTACGAGAAATACTGAGTCGCAAACTCTAACGCAACTATTGTCTTTTGTTTGCTGGTTTCTAAGAGATTTACACAGTATCAAATAATATCAATTTTACGTGGTTGTTGAATCAAATCCTGCATTTTAAGAAGTTTGAAATTTCATCGTAGATTATGCGCTATACTGCTTATTCCAAGTACGTCTTTATGGTAACTGCCTTTTGCTAGTGTGTTTTGTAATATCTTGCAACATTGCATGTTTTTTCTTAGGAAACTTTATATAATATTATTCTACGATAAACTACGTTTCGAAAAGAAAACTACGTAAGTGTGCATTATTATTAAAGTTAATAATACTTAGCATGAATAATTCAAAAATGACATTTTTAGAGCTAATTATCATTAGATTAGTTAACTGAAAACTAAGTTTGTTTCGTACATTGAATTCTGTTGCTTTCCGATAACGATTTAACTGGAGAAAATGAAAAGAATTTGCCGATAAATTTATAAAATACGTCTCTGAGTACCGTTTAGAGGGAAGAGGAATCTTCTCAGCACCGTTTATTGGATGCATGCAAATTTCCATGGCAACGTCCCCTCGCCATGTCTCTATTTCAGAAAACAAAAACGATATGGATTTTTCCTTGAAATGCGCAAGAACTTTCCTTACTGCTTTCGTGTTTTCAGCTTTTAAAAGTTAACAAAGCAGGCGAACTTGCTTCCACGTAATGTTCCATTCAAACTTAGATTGTTTAACATAAACGCGTGAAGATTGCTTCCACGCAACAAAAGTTACTGATGTCGATTCTGCAACAACCCGTTTGTAACTATATTAAATAGTTTTGTTTCTAAGATTTATAATTAAACCGACAATTTGCGCTAGTGCAAAGCAAATGCAGTTTTTGTATATTTTTTTGTTGTTAAATTTAATATACGGAGTGATCTAAAAGTAAATTAAAATAAAATCCGCGTGTCTTTCATTAGACAGTTAGGGTTTACAGCGTTATATATACTAAATATTTGTGATAGAGCCATTGCAAATTGTGAACTAATCAAAGACGGTTTACTTTTAGATCAAACTGTACAAATAATTATTTAATATGTGTACCTACTACCTACATGAAGATAATTTTAAAAAAGACACCCTCAAAAAGTCTGTAAGTTATTAAGTAAACTTAAGTAAACCTCTTACCACCACGGTATTAGGACTTGGATTTCAATTGTTGATTTAGTGAAGGATCTCAGGTTACTTTACTTAGTCCAAGTTCCTATTGAAGATGACAGCTTAGTTGCCGAAATACTTTTTAGGTGTCGTAAATGTAGTGATGGTAAGGAGTTTCTCCAATGTTTAAATACATAAACCGCCAATCAACAGTATGTAAGTTATTCTCTTTTGTTGATCTTTTCATTCTGTACCTCTTGTTTCCACATCTCCCCACAACCTTTCCTATTCTATAATCAATCCCCTCTATTAATAACTTTCCTTATTCCTATTTTATCCAGCTCTTCTCATTCTGTATACTTTGTCATTTTTATATTCTTTATGTTCATCTGTGTCCTTATAATCTTTCAAGTTTATATCCTTTCTTCTATAATTTTCCCTTTGTATAATTCGATATATTGTTTTTATTTTAACCACCTACCTGCCCATTTTCTTTCTTGTTCCTCATAATTTCTTACTTTTTACACTTGCTTATAAATTTTCCCTTTTCTTTATTACCTTTCTTCTTCTGGTTGTAGGCCAAATGTATACTTTTACACTTCATCATCATCATTGACAGCCTTTTCGTTCCACTGCTGTGCATCGGCCTCTTCTCTGCCACGTGTTCCTCCGCGACGCTAAGGTAGAAGCACGGGGGACCTACAATTTAACGTCGAATCCAAACGACAGAAATTCCAGAGAAGGTTTTTAGCATTCAAATACCATGGTTGCAAGCCGGATTGGGAAATTCTGTGTGGTGGGTTGCAGAAAAGATTTTTATAAATTTGCATAGTACTGCTTAGGTTTCGAACCCAAACCAGAATCGACGTTTTACTCAGAAAGTGAGTGCTCTATCAGCTGAGCTACAACCACACACGTTTACACTTGCTTACAAATTTTCCCTTTTCTTTGTTATCTTTCGTGTTCTTCTTCTTCTTCTGCATATAGGCCAAAGGCCTGTCCCGTCGAACAGAGAAGAGAAATTCCACTACATGGTTTACGATTACGAGACCGGCAGTTTTATGTGACATATCAAACATGGCCAATAGCGTATGCCACTATATTGGCCCACCCATCCGAGTACTGACCAGCGTGGATTATACTGCACTACGAATACCGTTTGACCACCGTCCGCCCTACTCCGCTATGCAACCGGCTATTATTTTTTTTCAATTCTTCTTCCTACAGTCTCATTTGTCATACTTCTCTCTATCTTGTTTGTCATACTGTTGCTTTTAAGTCTCCTTTTATGTGTCCACTATTTTGTATTTCTTTCTGATATTTTTGCAAGTTTGTTCTGCATACCCTACTGATTTACCTTCTCCTTTTGTATCTTTTCTCTTTTTTTACAATTAACCGCTCTTTCAAATCCTCTCTAATTTTTGTGTTCTGCATGCACTTTCGATTTTACCTTCTTCGCTTTCGTACTCGATATCCGATTCCTTTTTTTCAATTCTTTTCCTTCTGACCGCCCGTTCTAATAGCCTTAATTTTTCTAGTCCTTTGTACTCTTTTCCTTCTGTCCCGTTTGGACATTATCTCCCTCTCGCTTTTTCTCCGGAATTAGATTCCTCTCTTATTTTATCTATCTTTAAACTCACTTGATTGTATTATACGTTTTGTAACAAGCATTTACTTCCCGTTATTCATACTTTGTTGCTCTTTTCTGAATTTTTATCAGCTCTCCACGGTTAGGTTGTATTCTCCTCTTTATTAATATATTCTTGATAGTATATACAGCTTCGTAATCACATTTTCCTTTTCATTTTCCTTTTTATCCCCCCCCCCCCTTTCTTTGCCATTCTTTATAAACTCTTTCCCTAAACTCCCTTCACATTGCTTCTAGTTCGTTTCCAATGCCATGTTCTCCTTTGCAAGCGGTTTATCTCATGTTCCGTGCTTTCGATTCGTATTCTACTTTTTTTCATCCTGTATACTCTTTTATATCTATCTCCTTCCTTATACCTTCTAAACTTTCTCTTCTCTCTTATAACCTCCTTTTATCTCTTTACCACTGCTGGATAGTAGACTCTTTCTCTTTTTTTTTTCTGTTTCTTGTACTTATTTGCGTTTACGTTGTTTACCAGATTCGCCCTCCTTTTTTTCTGTTAATATATACTAAATCTATTTTACAATTTCTTTCATATCTCTTATTTCTTTCGAATCTATTATTTTCGTCTTCTTTTAGTGTTTTTCACATTTGTTTAATTTAGCCTCTTCTTCGCTACGGTCTCCCTTTTTTCACTTTACATGCTTTTACCCATCTTCCTTTTACTTATTTCATATCTTTTCTTGATTTTATCCTCTCTTTTTAACCCCTATCTTATTCTTCATACTATTTTGTTTTGCATTTAGCTCCTTTGTGTATTCATACCCACAGTCTATGGACTTTTTCCTCGCTTCCACATCTTTCCCCCATTCTAGTTTTTTATTACCACCCTCTTTTTCTCTTGTTCCTAATATGTTTTTAATTTATATTTCTCTTTTCTCTGTATACATATTCGTTCGCTTATATCTATTTTTTATTTACGTATATCCCCTTGTCTGACTTGTTCTACATGTTCTATTTCCTTTATCTTCTTTCATTTTCATTCTATTTCATTTACCTTCGTTATATATACTTAACTTTTCCTCCATAATTTGGCCTTATTCATGTCTCTATTTCAACCCTCTCCCATATTCAACGTCGTTGTTTCTCTCTGGTTTTTCCTTCCCGAGTAAATCTATTTCCCTTTCTAGTTCTTCATGCTTTTCGGATTTCACTTTTTTTAGTATCTGAGTTGAAGAAGTTAAACTACCAGATTAGTTCTGAGATAAATATAATGAATAAGTATTTTTTTCTTTGCTGAATAGCAGTTCGTATAATTGTTTTACAAAGAGTACTTTAACTTGGTGAGAAACTTATAACTACTTTTTAATGTAGAAAAATTAAGACTGCTAGCTTTATGAATGAGCTTTTTTATTCAAAGAAGTACCTCGTCGAAAATCGTCGGGAGTTGAATAACTCGCCTACCATCCAGCAAAGTTCAGATGGCTGAGAATGCGGAGAGATAGCCAACATTTTAAACCTGATTCCTTTCGCTTCACTGGCTGGATCTCCTCCAATCAATGCAATACGCCCCCATAGTGCAGACAGGGATGTTGAAACATGCGTCGCGTACCCCGAAGACCTGTTTGAAATCGTAACTTGATTTTCTTGCGAATGCAAATAAATACTTTTAAAATATAATCTTACATCGATCGAGTGCGGTTTTCGAGAGATTTTTGTTGTTTGCGAGCTGCATGTGTGTGCGTCCGCGCGTGTGTGTACTTGTGCGATGTGCAGTAAATAAGAGCAAGTCGTCCTTCACGGATGCCAAATAATGTTTAATGCATGAGCTAGCGTCACGTCGCTTCGTTTTGCCCCATTATTCGCCTGGAAACCGCGACTGCGACACCTCGAATAACAGAATTTCTCTATTTGGTTTTGCGTTGCGAATTAGCATTACATATTATGTCGCAGCGTTGCAGCTACGTGTAACTTTTTGATGCAATTAACCCTTTAAAGATGTTTGCCTAGACGTAGGGTAAATGTTTCGGCGGAGCCAGGCCCGACTTCAAACGCCCCACTTGGCGAAAGGCTTCGCAGTGGGCGATATTGAAATTTCGCCGCAACGACGTACGCGTACGAACAAGAAATAGTTTGATAAAGTTTGGTATAGTAGGAATTATGCTGTGTAATGTGAGGGTCGCAGGCAGCAAACCGTAAACACGAGTGTGAAGGGTGCATAGATTTAGCCCGTGTTTGCGAAGAAAGCTCGACTTGGTCGGTACCCGACGCAGACTCTTGACCTAAAGCAAATATTGACGCAGGGATCGATTTTATTGTCGCTTTTAATTATCATTTTTTCTGTAAACACGCCGTATTTTGCGTTCCCGAACACGTTCTACCACACTAGTACCCTCACCTTCAATTAATTTTACTATTTCTAGAAACAATACCTCTATCGATGATTTCACGAACTCAATATTCTAAACCAACGACACGAGTGTCTGGGAAACTATTACACAAAAATAGTTCATGGGGTTTAGTAACAAGACCCAATACGCAGAGCTACATGATCATTATAGTTTCCCTTATCCTGTACTTGAGATTTCCTGCACAACATCGATTAACTTGTAGAAGTTGGGACTAGGAAGCCATATCATAGAATTATTCAAGATATTTCTTGTATTTACCATCTCTGCCAAGAGCTCTTCCGGAATTAAAATTACCAACATAACTTTACTTGTTCAACCTACGTTTGTACTATTATTAATTTCAGTGGAAATATAATGGCAGTTTCTCAGAACAGTGGAATAATTTTACCCAGCGTTGGTATTCTTATTACAGGAAACATTACGTAGAGGTTTGTTGGGAAGTAAAATGCGCACATCCTGTATATAACAACACGTAAAATAATGCGATATCCAGTGTACGCCGCTTATTGAAACGAATAATGTTATCATTCGGATATTGTTATCACTTTCGCGAAGAATAGGCCGGACGAATATGATTACATAGGAATAACATATTTTATAGTAGTCGTAACTTCGGTTGTGTTATCATTTTTTTAAGATTGTTTCCTTCCATGAGCAATAACTTTGTTTGCATGCATTGTTTTGCCAAGTTTGAGTGGTTCAGGAGCTCTTCCACTCTTTATCGTAACTTAACAGAGTGCAGGCTGGTTGGCAGCAGCTAACTCAGTTCGATTCTAACCCTTTTCAATGGCTAACATAAAAAAGCGACGCGATCTTAGCTTAACAGAAAAAATAACATCTGTCTCAGAATAGAATATAAGTTGCTGAAAATAAGCCAATACAGCAACACAAATACATATTTCGCTACCAGTTCTGTGTAAAATGAAAAACAGATTCTTAAAATACAAGTCCCCGCATAGAAACATGACAATTTAAACACTATCACACCGGGAAAGACGATCAAGTGGAATCTACATTGAAACTCTGGTTGTCTAATGTCCGTGAACATGATGCACGTGTATAATAGATTGATGGTTTCACCGGTTATTGTTATCAAAAACCGTGGGTCCCGATGTGATCACAGTAAGCTTCGTGTACTGTATTTAATACCTTTAAAACATTCAAACAAGCGTCTGCAAAAACGCTAGGTTGCTACTTGCTACTTGTGCAGGAACGTATTTATCATTTTTTTAATATTTACCTACAAAAACTTTATAGGAAGGTGATAAATAATATAAATATATAATTTTCTCAATTATTTTTTATTATTATACATTTATATTTACTGAACTGAAACGGTCGCTTCCTAATGATAAATGAAAAACAAATATTAATATTAAAACTGATACAGCCAGTTAGAACTAAGGGGTAGCTTCATATTCCGGGAGATTCTAATCGGTCCAAGTCCCATGTTCTAAAATTAAACATTGTTGCCAGATTGCAATGCCCACGAAATTTTTAATTTTACAAATAAAATTAACCACCTTGTGTAAAAAAATTACTAGTATTAGAAATTGTAGAAATTCAGAAAATAATGGTGAAGCACGACACCCTATGAAGGAATTTGGCCTAGAAGGCAGAAGGTCAAAGCACCTCTATTCTTGCTCTCACACCCAGTTGTCGCATGTCAAATTCCTGACGAGTGGTGATGTGGTGGGCATCACGCAGTAGACAACCGTCAGATTGCCCTTGTTCATTCGAACGCAGGTAATAAATTATTTAAAGCGACTGGATAGGCCGTCCGCCAGACATCGAATCGGGGATTTGAACTTCCGACCTTCCATACAGGAGCGCAGTGCTTTAACTATTAGACCTCACTGATACTAGAAATTCATGAAATAGAAAAAGGTGGTTTCTTTTTAGATTATCAGCACAAAATATATGGAGAACGGTTTAAAGGATTACAGACTCCGATCTCAGTGTTTGGAAACATTTTATTTCATAATGATTTAGAAATATATGTTTGCGTAACTCTAGTTAGTATGACCTCATGAAAGTTGTTTAAACACGAATCCATTTTCATTTATGGTTCTTCAACCATTTGAGTATTTTGTTCCGTTAAATTTGAAAATTGGTTTTACGGGTAATAGCAATAATATAACGCACCTTGTTACAAAAAAAATTAACTTGAAAATAGCTGAAACAATTGTTGACAGCATTGCTTTCTGCCGATTACGGTATCAATTTTAAAAATATCACATACAAATTATAAATAATATAGAAAATAATTTACTGCGTAAGTATACATACAGGATGTTTAAAAATTGTCTTATAATTTATCGGGGTATAGTAGTCAAACTAAACAAAAAAGTCTTAATCAACATATGTCCGCAAATCAACTGTTGCAAAAATGGGGTGATTTTATATTTTAATCAATAAACTGCAATAGTAAGCTTTTTATTTGCAATGAAAATTAAATTTAAGTTATTATTTTTGTTTACTGTACTGTATCCCATACCATATCCAGCGCGTTCAGCCCTTACTGATTCGGATTATGCATGTATTTCTTAGATTAATACTGAGAAAAACTGTAGAACATCCAAACTTTGCTGCCAATATTTTATTTACCAATGAAGCTACTTTTACGAAAAACAATATCATTAATATGCTTAATAATCATATTTGGGTAGACGAAAATCATCACGTTGTTGTCGAGCGAGGATATCAGGATGCATTTTTGTTAAATGCTTGGCTGGGTTTTTTGAAAGACTGTCTGATAGAGCCAGTTTTATTGCAAAATCGTTTGACTGGTGAATAGTATCTTGACTTTTTGAAAAAAAGGTTTGGAAGACGTGCCCCTGACTAAATAAGGTTTACCAGCGGTTTATGCACGATGAGGCTCCTCCACATCTTTCAATCAACGTAGGAGAATACCTGTAACCTACGCCGACAAATGATTGGGACGAAGAGCTTAATTGCAGACCCATCTAGGTTTCTTGATTTTAACTCATTATAGTTTTGTATTTGGACAAATATTAGATTTATTTACCGTTAGTGCCTCTACGATTCGTTTTTTCACAATAGTGTAGTTATATTCTTTGAGGCTTTCGCGGTTTCTCGAACTGTCAATATTACAATTTACTTTCGGCTTAGACCGCGTCGTCATTTGGGAACTACACCCAGCATTATCAGGTAAGGTCCGACCTGTAGCTTGTCTGACTGTACAAGTATTTGCTCCAGAAGTTTGAGCCATATTTGTTCGTAGGCCCTGCCTGCCTAAACAGGGCCGTGTGCTTATATTAATCAAACCTTGGGGCGGACAAGGATTTGATCTTGATGTATTTTGTTTGCCAGGACAATAATACTTAATCGGCTTATGCCTGTTAGCTGTTTGTGAACCCATACACACTAACGTTTCGCAAGACATTGCAGCTTG
>JABXWE010046295.1:0-14263 GCA_014611495.1 Limonius californicus
TGTGTTTATTTATCACATACGTATTCGATAGGGTTTATTAAAAAGAAAGTTTTCCATATGACAGTATGGCGCATAATACACGCCCATCAAATACACCCATACCATTTTCAACGTGTGCACGGCCGCAGCCCTTACCTGATTTAATTTGTCATTGGTTCTTGTAACGTCAAATAAATACACCAGACTTAAGAGATTTCATAATAGTCACGTCTGGTAAGACGAAAATCCAAATTTTATTGTTGTTGATGTATTGTTGGAACCTTTTATACTTCCGCCACGACAAATTGGTAAACATTTTTTGGAGTATTTATAACAGGACTTGCCACTGTTGCTGGAAGACGTCCTTTTAAATATCCAACAAAATAATGTGGTTTATGCACGATTACTTATGGGTTCTTGTGTATGCATCACCTGTTGATGACTTAAATATTTTACAACAGTGCATCACACATCATTGTAATGTAATTACTAATTAGAAATACACCAGGGATTTTTAAAAGAATGCAACAGCCTTCTATCAGAAGATTAACAGCAGGTTTAAATGCTAGCTGTGGCCATTTTGAGCATTTATTTTGATTGTTTAATAAATATTTTTGTACATGTTGTTTTTAATTTTGTAATTGTTGCTGTAATCCAAAATTAAAGTTTTTTGAATATCATGCTGATATTTTTAAATCATAAATAATTATTTTTAAAAACAGTAAACAATTTAAAGTTTATTATTTGAGGCTAACTGGACTTATAATATAAATTCCCACAGTGCACCTCGAATTCAACAGAAGAAAAAACGTTCTTTTACATTTTGCTTGAAACACACTATTCTTATGAAAAAAAAAGGTCCTAACAGACAAAAAATGTTGGTAACAAGTATTTCTATTGACTAAACTGTGTTAAATTCATGTTGTGTTACATACAAAAAAGCTTTGAGATGAAAAACACCTCCAACTGCTTAGAAAAAGCGTGCTAAAAATATTATGAACAATTTGGTGATTATAACATTATTAACTCCAGAGATATTCAAGAAAATCTAAATTTGACTTTGAAGGTCTATAGCTCTGCAAGGGTACACACTTCGACTTATGTTTATCTAGACTTTTTGTGTCTATACGATTTCTAAAGTTTTGGAACCTTATCGCGGTTTCAAGCATTACGTCAGAAATCCACAACCCTTAACGCAACTTCAAATCTAAAGTCTTCACTGTTAGGAAAATCTACATTAGAGCCCCAATTTGAGGCCCTTTTTAAATATCGGATTTCATAATTTATCGAGAGCCGCTGTAAATTGCTAGTTCTGTTTTACGATTTACACAGCAAGGGCCCTTAATTCGCACGCTCGGCGGCGTGTGAAAATCACACAATTATGAAATTCGAGAATATCAGCGGTTCAATCAATATCGGGCAGGCCAGTGTCCGTCCTTGTTAGCGTCTCGTCCTGGCCGCAATTTACGTACAAGCAATGCACCCCATACAAATAGACGCTGAAACTTTAATTAATAAAACATGAAGAATGACGTGTCTCTAAATGGGCCGGAGCAGTAACAGAGCATGTAATTCAGAAACGGTGACGTCAGATCAAACACACTGGTAAATGAATGGGGGTGGCGTTATTTTAGCTTAGGATCACAATAAGGCAAACTTCCCCCAGCTATAAACAACGGAGAGGCTGCTCCGTTAACATCCACCGCATGAACAAACTGTGAGTGATGGCAAGGATTTAATGCCCCCGCGAATACTGCATGGAAAGCCTCGCAATGCAGACACCTAGGTCTAGCTGCAGCGCTTCTCGCTTGCAGACTTCGTAAAAAACTTCCGTCATAATTCAGTGAAAGAATAATTTAAAGGGATTTCAAATATTGTAGGCAAATCATGTAAAATAATTTAAGATGAATTTATTATTGTTCTCACTATTGCTCAACTTTTATTCTATCTTAAATAGAAACCAAGCAGGAGAGGAATGAACAGTAGACGAATACACAGGCAATAGTGAAAGAGGTAGGTATGGGAAGGCAAAGTTGGAGGGATTACGAACTGAAGAAACAGCCGAGTATCCTAATGAATAACATACGAAGAAGAGGTATAAGTTGACCAAGAAAAAACTTAGGGCAAATGAGTTACGTATATAAAGATATAATGAAAGAGGAAATGAATAGAAGTGGCCGATAAGAATTACATGAGACAGGGGAGGTTGTAGGTAGATGTAAGAGAATGAGAATGAAACGAATAAAGAAAGACGATGTTATAATTTGCATAACTGTTAAAAGTAAAGAACGAAGAGGCTTTTGAATCACATACAGGCACGTGGAGAAGATTTGGCAACGGCACTAAAAAGGAATAAGAATTACTCTACAATCACAGCACCTTCTTCAAACACACATAGATATAAATATTTTAGTTTTCTGATATTTGAAAATGGAGTTGTAAATGAATAAATCTGAATGTTGTACAAACGTACATTATATTGGGAGACCGAAGTCGTAGAACCAGAAAGCACGAGAAGAATTGAAAAGTGGAAAGACAATGTGTTACGGGCCAAACGAGCTTTTTCGTCGACCCGCAACCGGGTATGTGGAAAAAGACCTACAGCTTAGCTCAGAGGAGTAGGGGAGGTTCACGTAAACTGCTTACGGGCGGAAATCTTCCTAGTTGTGTACAGGGTACGTCGAAAATTTACGGGGGCTACCTTCCAAATCACAGCTAATTGCAGGTTCTCTCAAACAAATACAAAATATACAACAATAAAAGATGTAATGAATTTCAAAACACAGAATATAACACCTTTTGAGAATTGACAGCAAATGGTGATATTATAGTTCACTACTACAAACAGTTAATTTGAACGTTCAAAAGGAGGAACTCGCCACCCCTGGCTCACAGCATTTAAAATCTTTAAACAAATCTACGTGGCCAGTGGCGTCTGAGTTTACAAGAATAATACAATATGTAATTACTTTTTACAATTAACAGTACAACTGAAGGTCGCTTTTTGTCACATAAAAGAAGGGTTCAATCCCTTGAATTTTGAAAGTTAAACTCGTAAAAGGTTTTTCACAACACAAAAACTAGTTCTTTTACCTTGGCTTTCGGTGAGTGGGGTAGAGAGAGGCAGGCACAATTTTGGGGTGTTCTCTAGATGCAGGAAAATCTGCAGGCGCAGTCTGGGGTGGTTTCTGACCCGGAAAAAAAGGCAGACGATGACCTTCGGGAAACTTTGGAACGAAATATTCGCTGCTACGCCCCTGGAGACTAGATTGCTTCCAACGGGGTTCAGACGAGTAAAGAAACACCGCTCCAAGCACACTTCCACGGGTTTAATTCGCTTGAATCCGAATAAATCGAAAGAACAATTACACTGGATTGTTCTGCACCAAAGCTAACACTGCTAATATTTATGTATAATCCGACTCAGTCGAAATTCTTTTGTCTAATCTAGAAATACGGTAGGTAAAACTCAATTCGCAGATGAGCCGCGAAGAAACCCGTTATCAGAACATACGTCGGTCTGTTTCCAAAGTCTAGCGCCTACTAAATTTGCCCCACGCCGCAAAACATTTACGCACGCCAAATTAGTTCTACAACAAAATCGACACGTGCGATTTCCGAGAAATTCTTAAAATGCAATATCTGTAAGGCTGAGCGTTGCTGACAAAGGAATTCTAGGGAATATTTTTGGTCGCCGCTAATAAACATGTCAAACGTTAGATTAAGTTTCGAAAGTGGCCTTCCATAAATTCAGTTTTTGGAACTAATGAAAATTGTAATCAACATAAAAAATGGCAATTAAAATAAAAGATTCATTTCTATGGAGCGGCAAGTAAAATATTGCTCCAATCCAGAAGGAGCGGCACATTCAGATGAACATAACAAATGCATAAGAGGAAAGTAGACATAAGTAGGAATTAATGAGAGAGGAAAATGGGTAGCGAGATAATTCACGCTAAATTAAGGCACAGGCGAGAGAATTGGTTAATTACCAACAACAGAGTAGGTTCTGTGAGCCCTCTTTACACATATGTCGGGCAGCAGGCTAACCTAACCCGTCGAACAGAGAAGAAAAGTTCCATTACAAGGTTTACGATTGTCAACGATGTTTGTATGACAACCAGGACCGACGGTTTTACGTACCCTCCGAAGCACGACCGGTTGCATATGCCACCATATTGGTCCATTGGTCCGGTACTGACCGTTTGACCGGCGCCCTCAGTGTTCCGCTATGCAACCGATACAACAATTTAAGTGATTTGATGAAAACGGAAAAATAATAGAATAGAATTATCAACTGTAGTTCTTCTTCTTCTTCATTCCAGGTTGGTCAAGTTGGACAATTGGACGTCATCCATTTGTAGTGAAATTTAAATCTAGATAATTTTAAACCATAAAAGTTTGAAAGTGAAGATTGAAATAACTTCATCTAAACTATATTCCGCAAAAAATGAAACATTGTAGGGTAGAGGAAGACATAGTGATTGAATAAGAAAGAAAAGAATACATAGAAAACATATAAGGGCAGCCTAGGAAACGAATGAAAAAAAATATTAAAGTTATTGGAACTCAAAAATCATTCGACGTTAATGCCTGTTTTGTGTTCATACAAAAGAAAAGATAACCTTAACAACCAACAAAAGAAAAGTCCAATTAATGGTGAATTGAATGCTTTTTCTGTATGTTTTCTAATTTATGTTAAGCAGCCGTAGATAATTTATGTATATTGAAATCAATTTCATTGTTTTAGAAACGAAACATTAAAAAGCTTTGTCTAAATTAGTTTAAAGTTATTTATTAAAACGAAAGTAATGTCAAATGAAAACGGACAGGTAAAATGAATGGGGGTGATAAAACATACAAAGAAGAATGGAAAAGGACGGTAGGTAAGGGCACTAATGACAGGTGATTGAGTAGGTGAGGGAACAAAGGCTGAAAGGGGGTGGAAAATTAAAAAATGGCGATGGTAGAAGGGTAAAAGGGTAATGCAGTGTGAGATAGTTGAATTCATGCGAGATATAAGACATACAAAGAAACTATTTAAAACACTTTTTTGTACGTTCGAGTAACTCTGTGTAGTGTGTTTGCCTTAAAATTTATTTCTACATATACAAAGTTGAGCTTCTTTCAAATTAAATTGTCGCAAAAATTTTTTGTAGAACGGAGGAACATGCTTGAAAGGGATAGAGTGACGGTGGAGTAGATTAGAGAGACATTAAATGCTGTAGACAGAGATTTTATCTAACGACCTTCTTATTTTTTTCATTCATTCATACTACCGTTTCCCCCCTGGAAACCGCTTTCGCATTATTCCCGGGGGTTTGGGCGTCGCTTAGATACTAACTATTCATGCAAGATGCACCCTAAACTTAACTGAAATACGGTCGTCGCCTAAGCATTTCACTGTGACCTCGACTGACAGCACATATTCGCACTGCCCCGCTGAGGTCCCTTTATCTAAGACCTAGGAAAATAAAGTGAACGATATTACGATTTGTAAAGCTGGTAATTGCGCGAAAAACATAGAACTCTAAGAAAATACCAAATGGTGAAACTGGAGGCTGGGTGATATTTTTATAATATTTTTAGCAATTTTTTCAGCAGAAACACCTAAAACTGAGTTAGAGTCAGCTGACCAAACTGTAAACACATGAATACAAAGGTTATTCAATTATACATCCAATTTAAATTTAAAATTAACTTATAAATATAACGTCTGTGGGATGGGATATGTACGACAAACCTCTCGCCATGGGAAAATCCCTGCAACGCCTATAATGTTATTGAAAATTAACGAACTGTCTCTACATTCAGCATGCAAATAAATTCAGTTTAGTGAGTTTAGTCAATCCAACGAATCTGTTTCTTCCAATATTTATTTATAAATATTTCTGGGGTTGGAACATGGAGTTTTCGCAGGTCTAAAGAAATTCGTCGTTTCTGAATTCTGTACGATGACTATTAAAGGACCGCAAAGTAGAAACGTAGATATTAAAAAAATGAGTAGGGTGGGTAAAAGTTCGGTCGATAAGGGAGGGCATGCAATAAAGTGATTGAAGGGGAGTAAAACAACAAGATTGAAAATAGCATGAGTAAAATGGATGTGAAATACTTATACAACATTAAAAAAAATTATAACAATCCCATGCAACGTATTTCACTAAAATTTTATGTTTCAAATATTTTTTTGTTTATTTTACAAGGGAATTTTAACAACCTCTGCATGATTTTGTTGAAGCTAATTTTTTATTAAATGTTTTCGTGTGTGTATGAACAAAGAAGAATAGGACTTGAAAGAAAATGAGAGAGAGATGCTCCGAGAAGTAAAAAGAACGTGGGCTATTAAAGGATGAAAAGTGTTGCAGTATGCAAGAATAACAAGGAGGTAGAGTAACTCTGAGATAGAGGTAAAGGGCCCAAAGGCTCGTGCAGAGGACGATAAAGCGTAGCAGGCGGTTAAAAGAGGACGAGATCCACCACAAACATAAAATAT
Source organism: Limonius californicus (assembly GCA_014611495.1). Lineage (NCBI taxonomy): Eukaryota > Metazoa > Arthropoda > Insecta > Coleoptera > Elateridae > Limonius > Limonius californicus. The sequence goes on from JABXWE010046295.1 coordinate 6,473, forward strand.
AGCAAAAATATGCTATTGCAGATTGACTTCTAAATTCGTACGAATGTAGGTTAAGCAGCTCCATGCAATCTGTTGACGCTGAAATTCATTTCAAATTATTTTTAAAAGTTTCCCGGAAAGTTTGGAAACTGAACTTTAACAAGCTTTAAATGAATTCGGCCAAGCTGAATCTTTGAAGAAATTTACATATTTCATTTTATTTTTCCGTCATAATTTCGCATCAGGTCCTGCTGAAGCCGCAGCTTCAGTCTTGTTTCAGGAATTGGCTTGACAGCTCCCACCGCAGAGTGCGAGCAAAATACGGTGGAGGTTAGCGGATTGCGTACGCCGAGTCCACTTGCGCCGGATTTTCGCGAACAGATATCAGTTAACACCGTTGGGGCCACTCCACACGCAAGTGTATCTGGCAGTTGCGGTGCAAATCCGGCAAATTTTATTTGTGCCGTCATAGTTGGTGTGCGTCCTGATTCCAAAAGAGCAAGTGTTCTCTACAGCTGATAGCGACTGATTGAATTTGCATCCGGCGGAATTTAATTTGGGCGCAGAAAAACATTTTTACAATGGAATTTGATTTACATACGCGCCCCGGCCCACGTGGAGTTCGTTATTTATTTAAATATATTCCGGCAAGAAAAAGAGAGCCGAATTTCAGGTGGAGGATCGGTTTCGGAAATTACTCGTGCGAACAAGCGCTTTTACCTTTTCGCGTCTGTTGCAGAATCTCCCCTTTTGATCTGCTTCGCCGATAATTAAGTGGATCTTTGGCTCGGTTTTTGAGTGAAATTTGATTTTTCCGCCGAATATTGACGAATATACCTCTTTAAATTTTGATGAGCTCCTCGTGAGTGAGGGTCGCGAAATCTAGTTACAGGCTGAATGTGGGGCCGTGATTGGCAGGGAAACTGCCGGGCTTTTATCACGACCTGCCAGCACTTCACGAGTGCTTATAAACCTTTATTATACACAGACTTAAAAATATTGATTCTGCATATGAAAGCGGATTCGTTTGAAATCCAATCGACATTTCAATTGATGAGTTTTGGCGACGTGGAAAAACCGGCTTCGGCGGCGCTTTTAATCTTCCCGGCTCAAGATTTAATTTAACAAGCCAATAAATCACAACACTCCAACCAATCTTCCTCAACCCTTTCAAACTCGCTACACTACCCATCATTGTTTCATCCCGAAACTTCATTTCTGCCCCAACAAAAACCACCTTCAACACGGCCACCTTCGCTGTCTGAACGACAAGGGCCTCTAGACAAGCCATTGAGTAGGGGAGCCAGCCGAACAGTGGGCAAGCATATCAGGGTGTATTGATGGGTTTGATCGCAGCTCGAACGCAATATGGCCATGTCAGGGGCAGATGACGCCAGGGGACAATCATACTAAGCTCGATTTTGTGGTCAAACACTCGAAACCCGTCGCACAATTTTCCCTCATAAGCTTTTTGTTTGGAATTCCTCGCCCTTTTCTCGGACCTCCAGGTTCTGGAATCCTGAATAAGCGAGCTTCTACTAAGGAAATTACCTGTAATTGGTTTAGGCAAAATGCCGACGGTTTTTGTTCTGAAATTTTGTCATGTTAAGCAAGGTAATAAACGTGAAGTATATATTATACATACTTAGTGTATAATTCCAAATAATCCGACGTAAGATAGTGCCATGTAATTCAGACCAATGTGAGGTAATATCGAATAATATTTAGTACTCCACAATCGAATAGTAAAAAGCTAAATAATGAACACAAAACAACAATTCTAAAAAATATATATTCAAGTCTTCTCTATTTGGGACTTTGTTTCATAGTCGTATTTTCCCCGTTTTTATCTGTGAAACCTATTCGTCATATACAGGGCAATTGAGTTTACATTTTACACTCTCGTTTTCTAAAATGAAACCTACTAAAAATAATTTGCCGTTATTTTAAATAATTTTGTGCTGGATTCAACCCCTAAACCAAGAAAAGTTTCACAAGTTTCTAGTGTAGAATAAAAACAAACCACTCTATGGTTAAACCTTGATCATAACAACGAGCATCATATTTTTCTTTTCCTCTTGCGTGAGTTCTTTCTTTTCAGTTTCTAAAACTGTCTTCTTGTGATTCACTTCTCCTTTCAGAGGATCTTCCTTCTGTCTGTTTGTATCCTGCGTTTTTAGCTAAGACAAAGTTCATTTCGTTATTAGTATTTTCACTTGGCAAACAATAAACAATACATCTATAGTAGACACCGATTATGTGAATTAGTATAATATGTGCGAAATGGGATCAATTCTATTACAACATTTTTTACTGGAGTAGGTACTACAAACTATGATTGATTGCAAGTGAATCACGTTTTAAACCATCTTGAAAATATTAAGGACCAACGGAGGTTTTAAATGTTGTCAAAATCAGCAATTAAACAATATTTACCAAAATTCAGAATAAATGTTATTGCAAGAGAATAGGAATACATCTTATAATAAAATCTTTTAATTATACCAAATACTATACATTAAAAATGTATAATCTGTGAAATGTAAGGATATTGGTAGTTCTTATAGTAATTGACCTTCAGTACAGGGCCTTGCTTTATCAGAATTAATATATTTACCATAGAGGTAAAAATGAAATTTTATGCGCTAATATTGCACCGAAATTATATCTAACGAGTAGTAAGCCAAAAAATTAATTACTATACAGGGTTAGGCGATGTAAATATCTCTACTGCGACAACCGCGATTTTGGCAAAATCTTTTATATGAAAGCTCGGTTATATGGCGGGTACAATGAAGGTATTGGTGGTTTAAAAGCACTTACGGTTTAGCCGGAAATGATATCAACTATTTTGTTTTAAATGGAACACCCTATATAATTTAAGATATATTGATAGAACTCTTTTTGTTTGCAAGTTCAGTAAACAGTTTTGTAAAGTTGTCACATTTTCTGTTTCTGGTTTCTGTTGTGTTAAGGTTGTTGCTCGATTAGCAGGTGAAAAGTACCTAGAACTTTTATTAAATAGTTCCTGCTGTTAAAGAAGGAAGGGAACTATCTAATAATATTTGGTTTCACCAGCATCGAGCAGCTTCCCATTAAGCACGCAGTAAATGGCATTTTTGAAACCAAATGTTTTCATATAGGTTCATAAGGTGCAGGGCTTTTATTGAATTGGCCCGTTCGTTCTCCGTATCTAAATCCATGGGATTTCTTTCTTCGCTAATATTTGAAATCTAGAATTTATTAAAAAAAAACTTAATATTATTAATTAAATTACTATTACAATAAATTTAAGATTTGTAAACGCGCTTTTTATTCCTAAGCGAATGGGGATTTTGAAAAAAAAGAAAAAGCAAAATGAAAAAACCCAGTGGCGTATTTTTTTTTTGAAATATAATATGTTGTAACCCCATTACACGCCACTAGTTTGACGCAATTGGAGGAAAATAATCTACACAAGGAAGGTACGCGTACAAAATTTTGTTCGATTTGCTCCATTTTCCTAGAAGACATAATGAAAAAATAATACGTTTTTTAAATGTTGACACCTTGTATCTTTCTTGAATGACAGGGAGAGTAGTTTCTCAAAGTATTCAAGATTAAAACTAAAACACCCTGTATATAGATATATATATATATATACTGCTGTGTTATAACATACTCTGATTGAGATATCTGAACCTAATGCTAATTCTAATGAAGTTTATTTAAGCTACCCTATAAAAAATGGATTGTTTAATCAGATTATTTATTTGGCGCCCAACGTGGGGCATTATAAGAATTGTAGTTTAATTTGTGTATATGTTTAATATCCATACGGGAAAGGATATTTTATTTAAATGTTTAATTTGTTTATGGGGCCCAACATAGTAAGTTTAACCAGGCACAATTACGTATGATGTATTTATCTCAGCAATATATATATATATATATATATATATTGCTGTGTTTATCCCTTAAATAATTATAATTATCGCCCCACGTTGGTAGCGACAACAAGTTGCTATGTAATAAAAGTCATGGTAAAAGAAACAACTTACGCCAACTAGCTCAAACATAAAACTGCTATCTCAGGGGATTAAAAAAGCGTCTCTAGTCTCTACTCGTTGTTTGGTCTCGTTCAAAAGTTAAAAGCGTTAGAAAAAAACTCGTGCAAATTCTTTCAAGCTTCACTTTGCTTTAATGTTACCGTAACTAGTTTATCTTTTATCAGCACCAACGTTTACACTGCAGTTAGGCACGCTAAAATGCCCCTGGACAGGTATCCATCCGGTACACAGACTGCATTCATCTCCACCTGGTTGGTACAGCTCTCCGTGGACTGCCGGTTTTTCCTGTCAGGTCGGTCTTCACCATTTTTTATTTGCGGCGATTAAAACCATACTTCGTTTGATGATGCTGTATTCTCTTTTAAATATTACATTTTTTGTGACATCCCAAATAAAAAACAAAAGTAATCTCTAATTTAAAATTAAAAAGAGGTTATATTGGCCCGAAAAAACACGTCTAACCCCGACGGGGATTCAAAGGTGAATGAATAATTCAATTATTTAATCGAATTTAAAAGCTTACTTTTACTTGACAACCAATGATATTACAAAGATTATGACAGATGGGAAAACTGTCAAGCCGTCAAATCCCATTTTTTAAATATTATTAATTTACACTACAAATCACAATGAAACCTTCAGATGCACGTATGCCCAATTAGTATTTAAGCTCCCCATTATAATATCACAGCAATATATATATGTATATATATATAAAATGAGTTTGAAGTTACTTTAGTAGAAATATTCTTACTGTTGCCTTTTCTTTCATGTACTAATTTAGTTATAGGAAATAGAAAAAGAAAAGTGGAAGAAACCGGAGGTAATTAGTGAATTTACAAGTATTCTATTTACTAGTTTCTAGATCAGTTATCTTATAAGATTCCCGACTGAGACCATTACTTAGGAACCACTGCCTCTACATAGAGTATCTAAACTTAAACCTAAAAAAACTGAAAATATACCCTTCTTTATTAAATTAACGGACTAGGATACTTATTATTATAAAAATATAAAATAAGTCATAAAGGATTTTCTTCCTAGTAATTTGCTTTTCCGAAAACATAAGTTGCCCGTTTGACAATACTGTGTTGTTACCATTTTCTTTCAAAATTGTCACCCTTAAATTGTATGAGGAATCCAATTTTTACTACCATTTATTCCAAAAGGTAGATAATCAAATAGACATAAGCTTTAATTTATTTATTAAACTATTCTAGTATGCAGTAATTTTTTACTATTGTTTTCGCCGTTTTAACGACGTAAACAATTCTGGCTGAAATATTAGATATTTCCTTCTCGGTTTCTGTTTAGTTTTTCCATATATTAGAAGGTGGCGATGAAATAGATAAACTGAACTTTATACAAGCTAAACTATTTCGGTAGAACTTTTGCGACATAAAAAAGCCTAGAGGCTATACAATTTTCAAGAACCATTCGCGCAACATATTTGCCGCTCCAACCATAAGCCTTTAGAGGAAATCTTGAAAAGAGTAGTTTATAACTCGTAACTCCAAATATAGCTAAATTTGTCCTAAATTTGTTTTCTTTTTCTAAGAAGTTTCATAAAGCGGGGCATTTTCTAAATTAACTTTTTACGATATATTCCCGTTTGTTTTTGCCTGATAATCATTCTCTGTTTTCCCTTAACATAAAACGAGAAAAACCAGTCCTCCGTCAAGGCAAATCTAAACTATCTAATATTTAAAAGTAGTTAACCCGAACTTTAGTTTGAAACAGATTATTTAAAGTTTTTATGTCGAAATGCTTGCTAATGCAGGAAACTTTTTAGTTTACGTTTTAAGAGCTCCTTGGATTTAAACTGAACGGAAAATGCATAATTAATTCTCAGTAGGAAATCGTCTAGCCTGTTGTATTTTTCTTTTCCCGTCTCTTGAAGAGTTCGCAGAAATCATTCTGGAAATATACAACCGCTTGTTAAATATTAATATAGGTAGGAAAACTTTCCACCAAGTTGGTTCTTATCGATTATATTTACCTCAGTTATTCCTGTTTATTAAAGCTAAAATTTTCTTTTTGCTAGATTTATATTACTTTTCTTTTATTGGCTTCTACTTGTGCAATGAAAAAGGGTGAACTTCTATACAAATAGAGATAATATCTCGAGCTCAAAACTTTGACGCATTTTCATAAACATAAAGTGAAAATGTTGTACCAAAATCCAGAATATTTCCGTTCGAACTATTTTACTGAATATTGCTGGGGGAAAATTTTCAATATTAAATTCTCATGAACAGCCGCCATTCCTCATAAATACCTGACCATCCGGAATCGGTCGCCTGCTACGTGATTTTACAAAAAATGTCGTGGCATTTTATTAAAACTGGGCATTTTCGAATGTACTCTGAAAATTAGCGCGACCAAAGCGGCTTAAATAAATAAATTGTAGGATCTAGAAATTGAATCCACCTTGGGCTTCGGAAAGTTAACATGCATGACGTCGCGTCCAGGAGTTCACCATAAATCTCGCCGGGCCGATAGAGGGCGCAGCACGTTCTGATTATTATATCGGTTTATTATATATTTTTGAGTGATTAATGTTTTGGGGCCTACGTGGAGCAACTTTGGCAGTGCATTTTCGAGCTCCATCCAGGGAGAAACGTGCTGCTAAATTTGAATTTCTCCTTCGAGAACTCGCGGAGAAGTAAAAAACGAACTATGTAGATGCTTGCTCGCGTTTTAGTTATGAATCGATGCCAAAGATATGTTGTTTTTATTGTGGGGATTTGACAGGAAAACAAATGTTGCGAGAATGATTTGATGTTTTTACATCCATGCTGCCCTTTATTTTATGTATAGCCATCACTCATTCTGCGCTATTGTAAGCCTTCACATTGTTATTGCTCTCTGATACCAGTAATTGGATGGGTATACGGGATTCTATGTACAAAAGAGATTAAAAGCATCATGATGAAGTGCTGTTCATTTTTTATCGATTCGATATTGGTTAGATTTGTCCTCGTTTCGCAAAATTGATAAACGAAATGCAATAGGGAAATGAGAATCAAATACCATTTATTTTTGATACAGTATAATCTGTTTCCCTTTTACCTTTTGATATCAAGGCTATTCCATATGCGATTTCGATATAATTGAAATGCCAGTTTTGTTTTGAAACAAATTGTAGTATAATGCAATATACGAATAATCAAGTTATGGCTATTGAATTGAATTGTTTTTTGATTATATTTTGGTATTGATAAAATTTCTACTGTAAATAATAACATTATTCTACGCGTAGCTGGATGGCATTATTGAAAAATGTACATTTTGTTTCTTCTTTTCCCTTTTAAACCGTACGGCTCAGAATATTTTGTGTTTCAAATTTTAAATTGTGTCGGAGCTTCAGTTGCATTTTACTACAGCATTGCAAATTTTATCCATCAAATGTGTCGAAGGACGCTAAATTTCAGAGAAATGCCAAATATAGTATAGAGCATAATTCAAAAATCAATCGTGCTCTAGGAAACGATATGATACTGTCGCGTTCGTAATAAAATAACAAAATATCTTGTTATACCCTGAATAGTATTGCACGTGTGGGAGGATCCTAGCATCATGTATAGATATTTTGTATGTTCATTTTTTACATGGGCAGTTTTTCTATTTATTTCATTTGATTTATAGCAGAAATTTTGTGAGTATATAAGCAGATTGTTTATAATTATAAAAAATACAATTGCGAACCGTTTTCTCCCTTCACGTGCCATTACTACCATCCCACTTTCCTTTCTCCGAATCC
>JABXWE010046300.1:0-15182 GCA_014611495.1 Limonius californicus
TCAAGTACTGGTACCAGTCGCACATCCTGTTATTTACATCATTCCATGGTCAATTGGTAGTGAATGTGAGTGTAATGAAGTACTTAGATGCGTACGTAGACGTTTGTCGTTCTGAGCATTTCCGAGCCACAATTTCAAGTTTCAAGCTATTAATCAGTCACCAATCGCCGTAAAACTAGCCGGTTCTGGTTATTTATTTTCCCATTACTTTAATTATCTAACTACATCAAAGGTTGCTTGTTATTTTTTATTTCAATTCATTAATGGTAGTTCTTATCGCTGTTGGCTCGGCAGAAAATGCTCATTTCATTTTGTCCTGTTTGCTGGGTTTCGATCAAAGGCGACGCCAGGGCGAAAGGTGTAGAGTAGACATCCAAATACGTGACTCTTCGGCAGTACTTAAATGAAGTTGATAATGAAATTTCATAAATATTAAAATAAAGTTTTACTTTGTTTTCGGGGATTGCGTTTCAGACATCCATATTTATTTTTCCTTGACAAAGGAATACGGCAAGTCTGAAAAAGGGGCGATTTTGATATTGTAATATCCGTTTTGGATCTCTAGCAGATAGGTATGGTTTTTAAAAATGTTTGTACGTCTGGGTATGTCTGATTGTTGTTATGCTGGAAAATTAATCAGTTAAACAAGATTTTCTAGAAAAATCAAAATTAGAGACATGCACAATTTGGAAAATGTGATACGATACAGGTCCTTAGTAAATTTAAAAATTTATGAAAAACTCTTCCTTACAAAAATATCCTTAAATTGCCTCACATTTATTTGTGATATTTGGGTATGTCATAAAATGTTTCAGAATAATACATTTTTAAAAATGGGCGTTCTTAAGAGCTACTCGTATTTTTTAAAAACAACTACAGTTACCTCTCTTAAGGCAACTTTGGTTACAACGAGATCCTGGATAGAACGAGCGTTTACATATATTTTAGGTTTGGATTGTTTACGAGCCAAAAGAAAATATTTTTAGTATTTCTAGCTTATGTGACTGGAAAGTGATTTACCTCCATGCAAACATTGCCTAAAACTAGAAATTCAAAATTCACTTATGAGAAGAGATTTTAACAGTGCACTTTAGATGATCCTTATATAAATATAAGACATTTCAGGAACTGGAACCATTCTGAATAATGCAATGCAACGCGTTTAATTTTTTTTCATTTTAAAGTGTATTTATCAGTAAAGGCTCCAAGCCCTGATTAAATTTTGTGACGAGACCTAAATAAAACACTTATAAAATTGCTATGGAGTAATCAAAACAACAACTGCGTGCTCCAAAAAAAATTGTATTAAAAAGCCTTATTTAAGTAACTGCTCGATGAATTTCGATTTACATTTGTGACATCATAGAGATCTGGAGGACTTAACAAATCTATTGTTTGTTTGTAAAGGAAGTTAATTATAAACACTTCTAAGAATAAATGAATGTTGTTTAAATATTATGGAGTAATAATAGAAGTATGAAAGTCTTACAAAGTTGTTGTATATTCATTAACAAAGCAGTTTGAAAAACTATTAACAATATTGTTGTGATAAAAATGGCGTGCTTGGACAAATTTTACATTTAATAAAGTATTTCCAATGAACATTTTCTGGATTTTGGATTTTAATAAGATGTGACATGATAGTAGATCTGAAAGTTTTACAAATCTCTGTTAATTTATTAATAAAACTGCGGACAACAACTTTAGAGAATAAAACAGTTAACTTTTGTAATGTAATAAAGGTTTGAAAAATTTACAAAACTGTTCTTTACCTATTGAGGAAGCTTGCTCACTCATAATCCGTTAATACGATTGCCATACATTTTAAATTACTAAATGCATTTGCATTATTTGCGTCCAAAAAATTGAGTTACAATCAGGGGATCTAGAGGGCCCTGCAATTAGACTCCTCGTCCTATCCGTTTGTCGCTATAGGTATTCTCCACATTGATTGAAATATTTGGAGGAGCTCCGTCGTGCATAAACCATAGATGAGCCCTATCATTCAGAGAGGGGGAGGGGGATAAGTGTAATTAAGAAGTAAAGACACAGCTCACCAGTCAAACAGTTTAGTAAAAATACTGACCCTATCTGACGGTTTTTCAAAACACCCAGCCAAACATTCAACGACAGTGGATGTCTTCATTGGGCAAAAGCGTGAGGATTTTAAACATCATTATTATGCAGATTAATGTTATTTGTAAAAGTAACTTCATGGGTAAGTAAAATATTGACAGCAAAGTTAGGATTTTCTGCAACTTTTCTCAATATGAATTTTAAAACACCATTCTTGAACCATAATCAGAAGCAGTAAGGGCTTGTACCCGCTGGATATGGTACGGTATACCATTGCGTACAGTAAGCAAATAATAATTTAAAATTTGTTTTTATGGCAAGTAAAAAGCCTGCTATTGCAGTTTATTGATTAAAATACAAAATCGTCTCTATCTTTGAAGCAGTTGGTTTGTGGACATATGTTGATTAAGATTTTATTTGTTTCGGTTGATCAGTACTATATATGCGTAAATTATCAGATCGTTCTGTAAACACCCTGAATAAATACGCTTTTACGAATTTCTGCGAATTGTAAAATATACGGTCCTTCAAAAAGAGGCTCATAAAACGAAATTTAAAGTATAAAGATATGTTAAGATGAAATGAAATATCCAAACTTACGTATAATTAGAAATTTCTGGATGGCGTATTTATTTCCAAACCGCTTCTTTGTAATGGAATAGGTGCTGCAACCCACCATACACAAATCGCGAATCCGGCTTTGGCAACCGTGGTCTCGTAATGCACAAAATCTTCGCTAGAGCTTGTCATTAATTCCACGTTAAACTGTAGGTCCTCCGCGTTTTTTCCTTAGCGCTGAGGAGTAACACGCGGCACTGGTGTCCAACAGTGGGACGAAGAGGCTGTTAATACAAATTGTCTGCGTCCAGGAATCGAGTGAATTTTATTACCAGACTCCATATCTTTAAGGGCTTTTCGACTTAATTTGCTTATTTTTTCACGGATAACTCGTTTACTTCCACTTTAATCACACCTGCATACACTCTATTTACTTCAGCAAGAATTTCTACTATCTGTGCCTCTAAATGTGCTCAAAATGCTAATTAAAGGAATTACTGACGCCAATAGACTTTTCAAAATGTACATGTTTTCATAATTTGTAATTATTGTGGTCTCGTAGGACTTTAGAAAGTTGATATAAATATGCTGTTAGAAGTAGGAAGGGGTTGCTTAAACACGGCAAAGGCGAACTGTTTCGTGCATTTTCACATTATATTTCACAATCGATAAATAGGTGAAATTTATAGAGAACGCAGCGGAAGCGATTTACTTGCCGAAGTGTATTAAGAATAAGAAGGCGAGTACAGAGGGTAAGTAAAGTGGATGTATTCTGCGGGCAGAAGAAAATATAAACCACGTGTTGCGCTTGTTTAGCTTCGCTCTTTAAATTTCTTGGCACGTCCAGGTACCTACCTGCTTCTACTCCTCCAGCTTTCATGATGGCGATAAAATAAAACTGAAAACTCCGCAGTTTGTATCTACTTGGGTGTAATCTGGAAGTATTCGAAAGGGTTTATGCATTTATTCTTATTAGATTTTATCGGTTATCTCCATCGAGGGTTCCTCGGAATAACTGAATTCTAATTGATTTCTACCGACTTCTTCAACTTAATTTTAAAACTTTCATCTCGGGGTTTAATTGAAATCCAAAAGCTCGACATTTGAAATGAAAAATAATTTAAAAATCGACAGTTTGTCGCCATTATGTTGAACAATGTCGATTTCTCGTAGCACTGAGAGTATTGCGATAACGTCAGAAGTACCTAAATATGAAGCGGCGCCAAGTTCGTGTGCTGATCAAGTCACTTACATGAATGTAATTCCCCCAACAGTGCTGTTGTAAATAATAAATGAAACGAATTTTCCTGTTCAATGATTTCCGTAACGATACCATTGAACGGCTTCAACCAGGCGATTTGTAAAGGAAATTCCTCAAATCGAGTTTACCATCAAATGTAACATTTATTCAAATCAGTGCTCGAATCTTGATAAAGGTGTAGGGTTGGTAAACAAGTCACTAAAGGCAAATCTAAATAATCTCTCCTGTCGAAATTCAAATGAGGATATGCTCTGCTGTAGATTACAACGTCGTTTTTCCGATACCACGGGCGGGGACGTTGAAGGTCGAGCCAAAAGTTGAGTAAAATGTTTTTCAGTTTGTTCGATATACAGCAGATATCTAAAAGCACAGCGGCGCTAACGTAAAATTCAAACATTAAATATCTCTTATCTTGCCTTTACAGCAATTTAACTCAAATAGTACTCGAAATGCAATTAAATTAGCAACGACGTTAAAGCTTTCATTTCATATTATCTCCTGCAGTTTGGTTGTTTCCAACTATGGTTTTTAGAACATAAAAGGGCGGTGAAAATTATATTATATTATATGTTTGAACTTCATATCATATTTGAATTGTAAAATATGCTTGAATGATTGAAATTATATTCCCTGTATAAGTAACATTCTCGACTTGTACCGCATCGTCATTTGGGAACCACATCCAGCATTATCAGATAAGAACCGACCTGTAGCTTGTCTGCCTTTACAAGCATTTGCAGTAGAAGTTTGAGCAATATTTGTTCGTAGGCCCTGCCTGCCTAAATAGGGCCGTGTGCTTAGATTATTTAAACCTTGGGGCGGACAAAGATTTGATCTTAATGTATTTTGTTTGCCAGGGCAATAATACTTAATCAGCTTATGCCTGTTAGTTGTTTGTGAACCCATACAAACTAACGTTTCGCAAGACATTGCAACTTGCATCTTCAGAGTGAGTAGAACACTGAATAACCGTTTTGTTGTAATGACATCAAGAGATGAATTTTCTCTTGTTGTAGCTGTTCTGCATCTGAGAGTCGGACTGTTCGGAAAACTCAGCTCTTGATGTAGTTACAACAAAAGGGTTATACAGCCAAGGAAATTTAGAGAGCATTCCGCAATGCGGAACAGCCCAAGCCTAAGGAGGAACTGGCACCTCCGGAAGGCTTAGTTTTTCTACCTTACAGTAAAGGCACTAAGATTGTGCATGTTCTTAGAAGGTACAGCCTAAAGACAGTCTTTAGGACTAATGAAAGTTTGGGAAACGGTTTCAGATCCACAAAGGATCATATATCAAATTTAAAATCAGCCGGGTTCTACAACATCCCTTGCTTTTGTGGCTCAAACTACATCGGACAAACTGGTTGTTCCATTGAGGTAAGATTGCGAGAGCACAAAGGTGATTGCAAACACAAACGCATCACAAAATCTGCGGTGGCAAACGTACTGGTCTAACTGGGCATAAGATGGACTTTGACAATGCTCGGGTACTCGCCAGAGTACCTCATTACTTCTCTCGTATCATAGGTGAAACAATTAAAATTGAGAAACAACCTAACATAAACCGAGAGGATAGTTTTAGACTCAGTAAAGCTTGGACTCCAGTAGTTTATCCTCTAAGGACTCCTAAACATCATCGATCTCACGATCACGCTCCACCGGATCCGTCTTTGCCCAACGGTGACAGCCAACCAGAACTCCGTCGTTCGACTCAACTAGCTTAAAGAGGTTTAAATACCTCCGCTTCCCGGATTTGAATTCAGTGTTCTATTCACGCTGAAGATACAAGCTGCAATGTCTTGCGAAACGTTAGTTTGTATGGGTTCACAAACAGCTAATAGGCATAAGTCGATTAAGTATTATTGTCCTGGTTACAAAATACAGTAAGATCAAATCCTTGTCCGCCCCAAGGTTTAAATAATCTAAGCACACGGTCCTGTGTAGGCAGGCAGGGCCTTCGAACAAATCTTGCTTAATCTTCTAGAGCAAATACTTGTAAAGGCAGGTCGGGCCTTACCTGATAATGCTGGGTGTAGTTCCCAAATGACGACGCGGTCTAAGCCGAAAATAAACTGTAATATTGACTGTATAAACGCTATTAGAAACGGTGCAATTTTAACAGCAGTAATCGCACAAAAGTAATTTTCTTTATTGCACATTGGATTTACACAGTTGAACTTTATTTTAATTGCAGTTAGAACTGCATGTTAAAGTTGAGAAAATATACAAGGTCCAATGGGAGAGACTAGAATGTAACAGTTGGAGTGGAAATAAGGGAGTTATATGATAAGTGGAAAGTAAATAAATATACATCGGGGACTCAAATGTAGCATTCCAGCAACCTGAAAAACTTCAATAATATGAAAAAGTGTTGGAAAATATGGTATACAGTTCCAAAAAATTTTGCGAAATTGAATGAATCTTAAACAGTAATTTCCTATTTATTTGTAATGTAAAATTTAGAAGCTCTGTAAATTAAATACGTTTGAAATGTCTAGAGTTAATTTATTAAAACTGTATATTATCCGAAGTCAGGGGGAAGTAATACAAGAAGAATCTGGTAGCTGCATTTTCTATTACTCTTCCAATTATACAGGGTGACATAATAGTACGATATTGTTTCCTAAAGTCTTTGTTTGAGCAGCTTCGAAAAAATTTTAAATTCAGAAGTTGTTTGTTGGATTATTATATATAATTTAAAATTATTGCTGACTATGCAGGGTGTTTTGTTTGAGTAGGACAGTGGACAACTTCTTTATTTTAAATAGAACGTCTTGTATATTATTGCATTTTTGGATATCCTATTTTGTTATCTTTACAACGTTATATGATTTTCGGTGTCTATCGCTAATGTTTTTGGAAATAATTAACTTTCTCTTAAATTTTAACATAATGACTGTGCACCTTTTCAGTTAGTACCTAAAGAACGGTATTAAATTTTTTAAAATTATTTACAGTTTATATGAACGTATTTTCGGATAAGTGTCGTACTGTTTAGAATTCAAATATCTTAATACAGGATGTTCCTAATTTACAACCATATTTAATAACATTCAACTCCTAATATCTCATTTTTTTAATCGAACCCCTGTATATTTTTCCATTTTCGAGCTTGAAGTTCAATGACCTTTAAACATATGTACGATTTTATATGGCTTGTTTTTGATTTTGAAAATATTTAGGTATTATTAAAAAGCTAAGAGAAAAAAGAAGAAGAGGGAACGCTATAGAAAAGGTCTGTAAGTGCATCTTAAAAAACGTATTTCAGTAACAAAATTTACAATATAGTCTTGAAAGAGACTGATTTTTTAAACTACAGGGAAAAATTCCAAAAAACTGTACAAACTTCAAACAAACCACGTTTTCCGTTTTGAAGTAGCAGCTATTTGCAGATTACCAAATACAAGGTACATTAATAATATCAAATATTTTTTATTGAACAGTTACAATACGAATAATAATAAACAGTAGCGTCGTATTCATTAGTTCTACGCTTCCTTCGTGGTACTATCGCATTTAACACTGCCTGTATTTAAAAATCTTTGTCGAAATCGTTTGCATGCCAACACACTGGGATGTCTTCGGTTTGGGAAACGTTCAGCGTAAACACCCTAATTTTTTTAATTATAATGTGTTACTTCGCAACTGGCCTAAAAGACTAACCAGCAATGTTGATCTAACTTAAATTAACTAAATGGTTATGTTAAGAATCCAATTCTGTCTAGTACATCTTCGCTGGAGTGTTTGCACTGCCCGTGGTTCGGAGCCCAAGCGCAACATGCTTGAAACGTGGAAATACAAAATATTTATTATGTCAGAGGATAATTATTATTACCTTGCAGTCGCTGTACACAAACAGATAATATTGACCTTCATTAACTAACAGGAATTCGTTTAACTGTCAGACAAATAATTAATTATTTAGTGATATAGCATATTTTCTGCTTACTAGAATAAAATACGTTCAATGTAGAGGTAAAGCCTTATATAGGGAAGATTGATAGTGAAATCACTTTGATTTTCATGTACAGTACAGTAAAAAACAGCACTTCCAGAGATTTCAGGAACTGAAAACTAACGATTTTTGAAACAATTATTAACAAGCTTTTGTAAAAATGATTTACCAAGAAAAATTGAACTGCCACTTTCAAGTGTTTCACTGTAGCTTATTTCACCAATGGATCTAATGCTAAAATTTACAAATTTTACATCGATTAGTAATACGACACACATACTTCACGTGCAGCAAGATTTTAAAAATTGATTATTTTGGTTTCTGGAATGTCTGAAACAAGTATTTCTCGTAAAGTTTAGGTTTTCAAGTAAAATCGATCCTTTTTTATAAGGAAATATATAAGCGTATAATAAAAATTATGTTCCATTGTAAAATATCAATTTATACGGAATTAAGTATATAAGAGGCACACAAACCAATAATGTCTTCATGTTTCTGACAATTCATTTTATTTCAGCTTCAACGTCAAGTGCAGTTAATGAAAGATTTCCGACGGTTCATGGTTGTTTTATTGAAACTAATTTAAAATTGTCTAGCGTTATCGGAGAGCGAAATCAGAAGTATGTTCTTTATAAAGGCAGCAGTTGCGATAGAAACGCAAAGGCAGCTTCGTTAAAATTACCTTTTCCCGTTTTTCATTTAGGCGTATTACCCTTGTTGGAAAAATAATTAAGCAAGTGCATGCATCCATAGTTTCTTCTATATCTGCACATTAGTTGTGTATTCTTAACATGTATTTCTACTTTTTCATTACCCCAAAAACCCTGTGCTGATCGAAGTCAAATCTAAACATTCCCCATTATATAAGGCGCATATATGTCTATATTCTGTGTCGGACGAACACAATTTTCGATTTTAATAAGGAAATTCGCGCTGCAATATGTACGTGGATTATTGTTTCGGTGGTTTATTAGCAAACCAACTTCATGGGAAAGATGAGAATTTAATCGAACAAATAAATATTCGCGTCATAAGTTAGTAGTTACGCGAATTTACAAAGTGCGTCACTTGCATGTTGACTATTACGTATCTGTTAGTATAAGTATGGTAGTAAAATAATCGCTAATACGGATTTCCATTATGGCGCCTCAATTCTGTTAAATCGAAAATCACCGGCCGTAACGTTCTCATTGGGAAGGTAGGATTTAATACCCTTTAAATAATAAACTAAATTGATGTATAACAAGGTAAAGGGTACTATTTGAAGATTTGTAGGAGGAGCGGGGGAGAGGTGAATTCTAAAATGCAATCTCTAGCAGTTTTAAACTTCCACCTTGATATACAAATTGACGTGATTTTTGTTTAAATAAAATTTACTTAAAATCGATAATTATTGGAACTGGCTAGTTTAAAATGAAAGCACTGTATACACTAGTTTCATTCCCTATTTATGAAAAATAAGTACCTTTTTGGGTATTGCATCTGTAAAAATGTACTTCTTCGACACCTTAAAAATTAGAAAATTCCATAAATGTTATTATTCGCACCCTGTGTAGGAAAAGTATGTTAACATTACCACCATGGACAGTTTAGCTGTTAGAAGTAGTAATTTGGATATTTTTCGCATACTATAGAGTACAATTTTGCTACTCCCAAGAGCAATTTTTCCTTTAAAATGCACATCCCAACTCTTAAAACGGAACAATACTAATAATATTTTACACTGTATTCAAAAAAATATAGGAGTATTATTTTTCACTTGCCGTCACGGATGATATAGAAAGATTTATATAAATAAATAGTATTTTTCGCTCCATATTCAGCAAAATTATGATAATACACTTCCGGCATCTGAAGAATGAGAATTTGGATGATCTCGTAAAGAAGAGACGGGGTGGGCTAAAGGTCAGCGCGTTAGACTTCTACGTTGAAGGTTTGAGGTTGAATGGCCAGTATCGGATTTTTAACGGCCGTAGCAAAGCAATGACCAACCAGCGAGGTATTATGCCTAGTAAATTTTCTGTGCAGTAGAAGCGTTAGCTGTAGGTCCTTCATGATTATGGTACTTTAAAAGGGTCTATATCACAACGTCGACTGATCACAATGTCGATCTTGTATTTTGCATTTTCACAACGTCGACCGCGATCACAACGTCGAATAGTTTACAGTTATCACTACGTCGACCGATGTTGATCACAACATCGACCGTGATCATAATGTCGACCGCGATCTTGTTTTCGTCGATCAGTATTAATTTTCACGGTATCAATAATGTTAGTTTTCTGAAAATATTGAGATACTAATAATTATTTTTTAAATTATCAGTTAATTATTTTAATATAATTAAATTAATTGATAATTAAAAAATAATTATTATTTTATTAATTATATTATTATTATATATATATATATATATATATATATATATATATATATTTATATATATAATTGTGATCACGGTCGACGTTGTGATCAATCGACGTTGTAATCAGGCCCCCTTTAAAACGCGCAACACAGGCATATGAGACAAGATCACTACATCTCGTAAGAGACAAAGCACTCGCAGAAGAGTAAACAGAAAACCGATTAGAGGAATGCAAAAACATATAAATGTATAGAATTTTTTTTAGAATAACTGAACAGGAATGAATGGAAATTTCTATCGATATTATTTTTCGCATCCTATTCGAGAAAATTGTGTTTGAACTTCTATCGTTTGAAATGCATTTCCCCAACAACTAAAAATGAATGTTTGGATGTTCTACTAAAACAGAAAAACAACCAGAGGCATATAAAGACAGTTTTTTAATATAGTAAAAAAGAAGTTCATTGACGTTCAAGGGTCTCATAGTGGGATAGATTGAATAAAATATAATAAAACCAATGTCGATTCCCACAAAATTTAATATATGAACTTAGAAAATTGTAAACGTTTTCGGATTATCTATAATCCATCTTCAGACTACAAAAATTACAAAAACTAACATGTCTCGTTAGTGGCGAAGAATTGTAATTTATATCTGTTCTCACGTCACCCCTCATTTGGGGTTTTCTCAAATTTAAATAAAATAAATAAAAAATATGAGTTCTAATATGTTCTTTTGACATTTAATGTAATTATTTAATTTCTATTTTGACCTGCCGGCGGCGTTGCGGCTGTTTTGTTTTAAGTTGTCGTAGCATGCTCACGTAAAGTTTTCGTTTCCACTTTGATGTTTATTTTCAAGTACTTTGTGCTTGGTTTTTTGGGTGAGTTTAATAACTTTTTCAATATGTTTCTTTTAGAAGCTTAAGTTTGTGTTTTTTGTAATTCTTGTAGTAGAGAAACAAAATACGGGATATATACACATCGTTACGCAGCTTATTTTTTATTTTATTAAATAAATTACTAAATAAAGCGTGGATTGTAGCTTGAGGGTTCAAGTAGTACTTGTTAAGAGTTTTGATTTGAAATGTCAAATTTGTAATTAAGGAGATTTTAACTGGAACATAATCTGAAAGAGAAGCAATTTCTTCTCATGTTTTGAAACATAGATTCCTATTGAAGAAAATGAAAAAATGTTAACATTTCAGGAGCAAGATGCCTAAAACCATTACTCTTAAAAATAAACATATGTAAACTTCTTCTACACATCAGCGAATATACCAGAAGTTAAACATAATAGCAACAAATAAATCCGAAAATAAAAACATATAGTCTTCGGCATCCTATGCGAAGCTCTTCACTTCCCGACCCTTAAACCGAATTAACGCTTTGGTTGTTTATGACTGCTTTAATCTAGAAAGGCCCTTGAATTGTTAATTAAACGAGAATCCTGTGTTCGTCTGACTAAAGCAAGTGTCTGGATGCCTTATGAAGTTGTTACATGTTAGCTGACAACCGCCAGGAACGGATTTTTCAGCTGTTAACAAAAACTCTTTTCATGTTACACTCGTTAATGTTTTAACGGACAAAAACGCGGAGCCGAAATCAAACAGATATAAATTTTAAACAAGTTGTTTAATAAATAACAATCATAACTTGAGCTCGTTGCATTTGGGAATTACAACCCTCATATTGTATAATCAAATAAACATTCATCACCCAATAACTAGCAGCGTTAACTTTGCTGCTTGATGCTGAAACATTTACAGCGACGACAGTTTAATGCGGGAGCGTGTGCCCAACAGGCTCGATTTTAGCAAAAAACACAAATTCAAAGAAATTGCTCTTTGAAATGTGAAATTAAAGTCAGCGAAACGAACAAATTTGAACAATTTCCAAGTCTGCACTTAAAGGCGCGTTTATTTATATTTGTTTTGCTGAAAACTCGTATTTAAAGCGGAAACAAATTATACATTCAGTTTGAAACATTTTGCTCGGATGAACACGTCTTAGTTGGATCCAATCCGGAGACGAGGTGCATTTTTATTCGGAACTGCTTCGGAATAATTGTTTCTCTTCTGCTGCAGAAACGGGTGAAAAACGAAAGAAATTAAGCTCCGGAATGAGATAAGTTTCACTTTTCTTGATTTTTACAGCATTCGGGCAATTTATCACGACGAGCACCGCTCTTGGTGCTTTAAACTTGCGTCTATATAATTTAATTATTTTTTGCTTTGTTTACATTTCGGATATTTTATGAAGTAGTTTTAATTAAAGTTCTCCAAGTTGCGGCGAGATTAAAACTTTCGGCGAATTTATTTTAAATGGAAACACAGCGGGAAATTGGAAAATAAAGATTTTCTTGCAAAGAAAAACAACCTATGTTGCGGGTATAATGAATACGCTTAATATTCACATAGCGTGTGCTAAGTGACCTTTTTTGAGATATAAATTAGAAATATGACGTTTATTGAGGAAAGCAAAATATAAAACACAAAAGACTAGAAAATCGGGCTGAATTTCCGATCATATCACACAAGCCCATTGAAAAGCTACTGGTTATTAAATACACATTAAACTAAATTAAACTATAGCATAGTCCCGACGTAGATCTTAGCTACGACTTAGCAACGTGTATGAATAATAATTGGGTCTTAAATCTACACACCCGAATTCAGTTTGTGCCAGAGCTCTGCGATTGTCGCGAAGCCACATATCAGAGTTGGCAACCAGTGATTAATTCTCTTTGTTCAACTACATCTCTTGCTTTGCTGGATTTTAATTACTTAATTAAATGTGTGGTTTTCGAGTGGAAGTTCTCTTTAGGCAAATATCAGTTGGTTGTTATCCGAGTTTACCTGTTTAATGCGTAATTAGCCAAATTAATTATGGAGAATTGGAGATCTAGAAAACATTATATAACTTAAATTAAAGCATCTGATAAAGCACTTACTTGCATACCACGTAAGGAAAATCTTACCTACAATCACAGTTCTGTGTTTGGTCTCCTTTTCAGGTAGTATTCTGAGGTTGTTCTAGTTTCTACAACTTCGATAAGCGAAAAAGAAAACGAGTATGATATATTTAACACTGATAAGCAAGAGATTTAAAGAAAAATAACATATGGAAAAAAAATAATTAATGATTCAGAAACAACAGAGGACATAAAAGGACAGGATGTAGAAAAATATAGAAAACACGGTCAGGAAACTACGTATAAGGAAGAAGCAGAGCATGTCAGGAATAGATGAAAGTGTAGCGGCACAGATAAAGAGGTAACTGAAAAGCAAATTCATAAACAGTTATGATAAATAAGTAGTAGAAGAGAAGAACAAAAAGAAAAAGAATGACTTGATAACTATAATCAGCAAAACACGAACTTACAAAAGGATATTGCGATATGGAAGTATTGCAGAGTTGTGAGAGATCGAAAAGCCAAAAAAAAAGTGAGAGAGTACTGTGAGAAGTAAAAGAAGATATAAACAGGAAGGAACACAAAGAAAGCAATATAAAAGGAAATAGATGTAGAGTGGTAGGGCAATAGGTAAATCTCAAAAAGGGAGAAAAAGTAGTTGGCATTTGAAAAAGGAGAAAAATATGGAATATTGGCGAGAAGTACAAGGAAGGAAAATTACTGAAAAAAAAAGACAAGCAATGGGTCAGAAACTACCATAACGGTTATCAAAAAATAGGAATAAATAAAAGTATGCCATGGAATAGAGAGAGAGTGAGAGCTGAATAATAGGGAACAACAAAGAAAATGAATGGTTAAGATTAGGCTGTAGAGAGACGAAGAAAGGCGGGCGACCATAATGAAAATCAGGAAGGAGATTCGGAATCTATAAGAGGTGGTAGAAAATGATTAAGGTTATAAGGTGGGGAATGAAGACCTTAATGCGAAACAGAGAAGCGATCATAGAGTAACAAAGGTTGGGAAGAGAACGGTATACCATAAATGAAAGTAAAAGAAAGCGCAACGAAATGAGATTAAGAAAAGTGGCGAATTGCGATAAATGTAAAAGCGGTGATTATGAAATATCGACAAAAAAGGAGAAACGACAGTACACATACGATGATGAACAGACGGACGACAGCTAACTAAAGTAGTCTATCTTACAAAATGATTCAGAAAAACAAATACGACATCCATGTAAAAAGGGAGCTTCACAGAAGATTCAAAACATAAACTGTAGACAAAAAACTATTCGTAGGGGAAGAGGATTCTGGGGGAGGGGGTCGGAAATTAACATTTATGGTACATCGAGAGATAACATAATAGGAGTTCAATGTATTTGAAAGATAGCAATAGAAGAATGCGAAACCAAGTGATACTGGGGAAGCAGGAAACGGAATAGAATGTAACGAGGGTGGGGAGAAACAGATAATCGAGAAGCTAGAGTACAGCAGAAGGGATGAAGTGATAGGGACGGGACAGGAAAGAGAAAGAAATGAAATAGCATACAGATAGAAGGATGTTTAGAGATGAATGAAAGAGAAGTGGGGGAAGTCATGGAGAGGAACAGATACGGAATTGAGGATTAATGTGGAGGGGAGAATAATGAATCAGAACTGAGATTTAAAAAAGGGTGGGGAGACAGTTACATCTGAAAAAAACTGGAATGTAACCTAGGGTGTGAAGAAAAGGGTAAGCTAGAAATAAGGTAAGGGTGTGAGGGGAGACATGGGGGCGGGAGTAAACTTCATTATACGAATAACATCATTGGTATTGTGGAGTACCTCATCCCTCATACGATTAATAGATTAACTTGTTATTTGAATAAAATTAATTCAATTATATACATTTCATATGAACTACAATAATTCACAGGAATTCGAGAAAGTTAATGTGTATACAACCTCAAATAAGTTTTTAACGAATAATTTACTATTTATTCCAATAATTCAATATTTATTCTAATGTCGATATGTATGTTTTTTAAACTCCCAGGAATAATTTTCGATCTGCCCTG
>JABXWE010046315.1:0-10086 GCA_014611495.1 Limonius californicus
AGCTTGATTATACCAGAATTTTTCATTACTTTTGATAATTTATAATTATTAGTTATTAGAATATTTTTTACATTATTTCATTGTTGGACATGTTGTGGACTAGCTACGGTGACAATAGAAACCGCTTTTTGATTCACTTTAGTAGTCTCTTAAAAATGAAAACAAGATATAGGTAGTATAGTTGAATTTTAATACAGCAATCTATTTCCTCAGAACAGACACTAACCTTAACGGATTTACTAAGATCCTATTGTTTGTATTGCTGAAAATAATGTAATTCTGGAGGTGAAGGTGTTACAATTTCTAGAGATTTGCAAATACTATCCAATAATTACCAAAGCTATACCGATAACTTTTAAAATTTAAAAACTGGACATCTTGAAAAACCCCAACCAAAATTCACATATTCACATGGTAATTGTCATAGTGTTTTCATTTTAGTATATCAGATGTACTATAGAATTTTAGTTACAAACAACAGAGCGAGACCTACCGCATACATATAGCAGCTCCTTGCTAGGTTTAATTTTCTTTGGGTTCTAATTGAAATTAATTTATACGGTAGTGAATTTGCCTTTCCATATGTTGTTTAGGCATGTTAAGGTCGGACTATCCGCTAGGCAAATTAGACAGTCCCTTCCCTAGGGAACCAAAAAGAAGGACAGATGTGTTTAGCAATTTTATGATACAAGTTAAAATCCCCTTACTGCGCCTGAAGTTCTACTGCGGCGGTTAATAAATTCATGATATAATCTACTCTTATCTTACAATATAGAAAACTGAGAAATTTACACAGTATTAATTGAAAAGATGATATGAGCCGGTCCCACTGCAGTTGGTTCACTTACAAAATTTTTAATTATTGGCACTCAATCAAGTAAAACTTAACAATATTTTAAAATAATTATTTTTACTTTTCACCAAACATTTTAGAAATGTTTACGCAACTTAAGACCTACTACGTCAATTTATTCCTACCAAGATAATAACTTCAACAGAAAAACGAAAAATATGCAATCAGAGGAACTTGAATGCGAAATGCATTTCAAAAGTTTACCATTGGAAATCATCGCCTTTATTTTCAATAACGTCCTTAATTCTTTGAGGTTGTGTATTTCTTATTTTCTCAGTTTTTGCCTTAGTTCAGGGAGTGATGTAGCAGGAGTTACAAGCAACAGTTTCGTCAGAACATTTTCACGTATGGTAGAAAGCTCCGTCTTATTGAAAAAATCCTCTACAGAGACTAAAGCTTCTTTCATTTTTGGCACCATAGACCTTTTTATGATGATTAAATATTATTCTGTGTGCCATTAAGTGCCATTAACATAGTGCAGTTTTCCTACACCTCATGCAGACATTAAGCCCCACACCACGACAGATGTTCGAAATTTTAGTTTTCTTTATTAACAATCTGAATAACATTACTTTGGCGGCATTCCTACACAAACTTCAAACCGAGCTTCATCGCTGTTCAGACTTCCAATTAGTATGTTATTATACCCATTTCAATATGTTTTTCTTTTGTTTCCGTCTTAGCGGTGGCTTTCCCTTAGCGTAAGCAATTTATGTGATTTTATGTGAAAATATACATTTAGATACCAATTAAAAAATATTGCCTTATATGTTACAAAACCTAAATTTTGAGTTTCTCTGTGACACGTAGATCTCGAAGCCCTTCTTCCCACAGCATCACTGCAGAGTATGTTCAATTAACCGTAGTTGGTATGTCTGTTTTCCCTAACTATTGTTTTCAATGCCCGTTTGTCAGTGTCTGTTAGTTTAGCTTTTTTATGTACCGGGGCTTTAAGGCGATTGAGCCACTTGCGATGTGTAATCGCACAATAATTCTAACACTATGTATGGATAAATCCCCGATTTCGGAATAAAATTTTTCGGTTTTTAATAAGTTAATAATAATTAATCAAAGTTTTTTATCAATAACTTTTCCAATATCTACTTTAAGTGACTAAAGCACTTTTAACGTTTTTGACAAGCGACTGCCAATAAGTAAGAGTTGTTTTGTCGCACCTTTGTACATGCACCTTAATTGTCCCCTAATTTCATAAATAATGCTAGAAAAAAGTGAAAGTATGAAAAGCGTTATTTTCACCAATTTTGTTTATGTTAAAAAAGTAAATATTATTGAACACATTTTACTATAATTATGTAATTAAGGAAGTGTTCAGTTTTTAATAATCAGCCTAAAAATATATAAAGTTACTTTTACATTTTTTGAATACCTATCTAAAGAATTTGAAATTGCAGTAGGCGGGTTAACTGAAACGGGATTGGGCTCGTACCTGATATTATAATTTTATACAGTATCGCCGGTTAATGTGATCACATCGGGACGCGGGGTTTTTGATAAAAATAACCAATTGATAATAAGAAACGGTCCTTGCTACAAAATGTTGTTTTCCAATTTTCTTCAGAAATTCTTCCGCTTTCTAGTGCATCGATGGGCCATCTACATGTGCATCATGTTCACGGATATTCGCGAACCAGAATTTCAACGCAGATTCCACTTCATCGACTTTCCCAATGCGATTTCTTTTAGCGTTTAAATTGTAATTTTTCTTTGCGGGGTTTTGTATTTCAGCATATGTGTTTCTTAATTTTACACAAAACTGGTTGTAAAATGCTATCATGTCTTTTTTACCTCATTTATTGCAAAGAGTTAGAGTGGAACTGAGTTGGCTGCTGTCAACCAACCTGCAGGCTAAACAGTTAAGGACAGGGAGAGAGAGAGAAAAAGAGATGCGGTACTAAGTGTGATTGAAACTAAAAAAAAAACTGCACGCTAACAAGGTTATTGCTCGTGGGAAAACAATCCTAAGAAACAATTGATAACATAAACTGAACTCATGATTACTATAAACCATGTTTTTCCTATGTAGTCGTATACGTCCGTGAATGATAACATTATCCGTGATTTCAATATGCGGCATGCGCTGTATATTAAAGGCTAGTTTAGACTGAGAGATAATAGATGGAACTAATAAATCCAACAATGGAGACCATGGATAGCAAAGAAGGGAAGGGGACGTCCACAGATGTGATGGTCGGATAATTTAAAGAAAATTGCCGGATTTGGATGGATAAGGAAAACCGCAGACCGTAACAACTGGAGACAAATTGGGGAGGCCTACATCCGCTATTGGATGGAAGGGGGCTAACATAGTAGTAGTAGTAGTATAGACTGACATTTTGAAAACGATAGACATTTTTGATAGAGATATCCGAATAATTGCAAATTTCTACTGAAGTCAAACTGCAACCTCAAAGTAGAACATCTAAGCACTGAAGAATGGCAAATAAAACGAGGCGTACGCAAGGTTTTCAAAATGTCAGTCTATACTACTACTACTACTATACAACTTGTACTGGGAAAAAATCTTCGGAGAAGCAATACAACAACTGAAAGAAGGATTAATAATAGACGGTCATACACTTAACAACATATCCTATGCAGCCGACACCGTCTTGCTAGCAGACAGCTTGGACAATTTACAGATACTCGTCAATAGAACCGTGGAAGAGTGCGCAAGATATGGTCTTAAATTAAAGACTAACAACAACAAAGTAGTTATAATTAGCAAACTGTGAATAGTAGATAACTGTATTCTAGTCGATGGCACACCATTACTAATTAAAGAGTCAGTCGTATCGTCTATTTAGGGTGTGACCGTAACGAAAAAGGGGCCATTCGCTCTACATCAGGTCTCGAATCAAAAAAAGAGAGAGCAATGTTTATCAGGATTAAAAAGATCTTGAGTAGCCATGACTTGATCTTAAAACTGAAGATAGTGCGTTGCTACGTACTCTCTGTCCTTCTAAATATATGAAGTGAAACCATTGACGCTGACAGAGTAAATCGTATGCTAAAAATAAACGGGTCGATCGAATACGAAATGAAATTTGGCGTAGAATGAATAAAGAAACAGACATCCTCTGAACGATTAAAACCAGGAAGCTGCCATACTTTGCACATATTACGAGGAACCCAGTAAAATACAATCTCCTGCAGCTCATAATGCAGGGAAAAGTCAAAAGCAGTGTAGGTCGTGGAAGAAGAAGAATACCGTAGCTGAAAAAGCTACGCCCATGGTTTATTCAAACATCTACGGAATTGTTTAGAACGGTAGTCAACAAAGTCATTATTGCAAACATAATCGCCAACCTTCGATAAGGGATAGGGCATCATAAGAAGAAAAAGAGTTGTTTCTTCCCTTACTTCGTTGAAATTTATATTAATTTAAAGTAAATACGATATTAATATTAATTTCAACAGATCCTTCATGTTACTTATTTGCTTTGCAAGCCCCAGATTAATTAAAAAGTAGGCAGATCTAATATTATTAGCGCACAGGACTGGCAATATAAACAGTCGTAAGATATCATGTCATTCTGGTAAGTGGTTATCCGCTATTTGTAGACAATTCGGTTAATAACAGTATTTCTGTAGTTATTTAAAATCGAAAAAATGATATGTTGTACCGTAATAAAATAGTCTGTTAAAAAAAGGATTTATGAGCAACATCACGATAAATATTTTAGGAGACCGCTCTTTTATTTTATATTGTCTTTAAGTGGAACATTAAATTTAAACGTGATTGTAAAAGCCTGAAAGCTGACCCTCCAGTAGAAATCTAAAAGGGAACAATTTCAGAAATACCCGATAAAATCCAAGATATGACTTAGGAGGATAGCTAACTAAATGCTTCTGAATCTCTAAGGCTGTATGCGTCTCGAATGCACCTACGTTTCATATCTTCATTGTAGAATTAAGTATGAAACAGTTATCCACCAGATGAATGTCTTATTTGCTTACATCTGACCACAAACGAATTCGAATGCAAACTTCTCAAAAGTGTCTAGACTGTTTCAAGAATAAAACAATTGAGTTTGTGGTATTTTGTAATCACAGGAGAATTCAGGGTTTGTCTATACACCTAAAACAAAACAACAATCGTGACAATGGAGACACGTCTGTTTGTTGGGAAGGTTATTGCTTTGATTTTTTAGAATGCTAAAAGTATATAATATATTAATAAATTATCATCCAAACCAACCAAACCAAACCAATTTGATAAAAATATTAGTGAATAAAGTAGGTTTCGAGAAGGAATAGTCACTTTTCATGAAGGTAATGAACGTCACCGTACAAGTGCTATATAAGTGTTCTTTCTAGCAAAACACAAAGATTTTACTTCTACGCTGAACTATTTAATTTGGTTTATTTCTGTCCAGTTTCAATCTATTCACATGACTGAAACAAGTACTTGATTTTTAAGCAGGTTTAAGCAATAGAAGCAGACAATATGTTTTACTACAACTTCTGGCTGTTTACACATTTCAATGGTTTTTAAATCAAAGAAGACGTATATTGATATTTTTGTTATGACACAAAAACCTAGGCAATACTACAAGCTTTTGAAATTTATGAACAATAACCAGCTAAACTATTATGTATATACGTATATAAGTATATTATAAATAATACAACCGAAATATTAAAGTTCGCAACTATCATTTCTCCTTCTTCCTAGTTCAAATAGAAAATCAATATCAAATATGGAGTTTGAAAACGTCTATACAGGTTACCATGCTTCCTACGTCTGCACCAGGTACCCCAAAGATTGGACATTCGGTCTTTAATATGCATTATTAATCGATATCTGTTGATAGACAAAGCTGCAATTTAGAAAAAAGAAGAATTGTAAATATTATTTTTCCGTGGATGTAGTTTTTCTATCTCAAAAGTTTGTTTTTAACATTTCCATATTACCTTGTTTTCATAATAAATACATTTTGCAACATTGTAAAACAATAAGTAGTCCCCCATGATATTGTCAAATTTAAACACTAAAAAATCAAATTACCTAATTCAATTTGCTTGCTCATTTTGTGTTATCTCTGATTATTTGTATTGGTTTTATTAGTTCTTGTGTGTTTATTTGATATCCTATTTCGCTCACTTACTCACAACTTTCATTGAGTATGCCAATATATGTACATGGTATACAGTTTCTGTAATGGAAATGCTAACATGGCAAAACAAGAATACCGGGCACGTTTTGCAAAACCGAGGCATCCTTGAGGAAATGCATTTCGAAGACTGGACCAATGTGTTCGTGGAATTGGTTCGTTTGTCATAATAAATGCCAACATTGGCGACTAAATAAAGGTGCACAATACTACTGGAAGAGCAAATTTTAGACGCGACACTTGAAGATCCCTGAGTGAGTACCCGGAAATTAGGTGCCACATTAAATATTCCTAGCAACAACATGCATGATGGAGCTCCTGATAATTTTGCCCGTAATGTAAGAGTGTGGTTGGAGGAACACTTCCTAAACAGATGGATTGGTCACAGGGGTCCCAATATAAGGCCCGCGAGATCACCCGATCTCAACTCAATTTTTCTCTCAATTTTTGGACATAATTAAAGAAAAAGTTTATGCTAAGGCTCCACCAAACAAGTAGACGGATTTCAATTCGAACAATTATTATAAGTAGTTAGTTACCGTGCATCCGTGTAACGGAACCAAAGCTGGTGTATACGGCAGTAAACCAAGACATAGTACCTCCATATCTTTGTGCTAAACTGCCATAATATTCCAAGCTGAAACCTATGCAATTTCAGCAGCAATAGAATCGAACATAAGAAGAGGCTATACAAACAAAAGCTTCCTTATTATCTCTTGACAGTCAGGCAGCTTTGAAGGCACTGAATTCAAACCAGATTAAGGCAAAACTTGTCTGGAACTGCCTCCGTAGTCTCCTAACACTGGCAAACTCTAACAAGGTAAAACTTGTGTAGGTGCCAGGCCACAGAGGCATAGAAAGAAATGAAAACGCAGATAAACTAGCAAAACTAGGATCTGAAACACCGTTCACAGGACCTGAACCTGTTGTCGGTCTAACTAAGCGGACAGTGAGAGGAGCAGTTAAAGAATGGATCGTAACCAAACATTCGGAACACTGGAGACTCTCACCTCGACAAAGACAGAGCAAAGCTATGACGGGACACTGGCACTTCAGATAACATCTCTACAACATAGGGCTATGTAACGAAGATTTTATATGCAGGATGTGTGGTGAGAAAGGGGAAACAGCCTCCCACATAATATTCCAATGCGAAGCCTTAGCTCGTAGAAGATATCTTTGCTGGCACTAATCCCAACGAGATACAACCGCAAGCCAGTCTGTTCAACAAACTCCTAGACCTGATAAAGGGGACGGATCTACTAGTCAGCGACTAGCGACAGAAGGGGATGCACAATAGGCCCAAGGAGCCGCAGTGTCAAAGAGCGGTAACAATTCTACCTGTGTAAACAATCTACAATCTACCGTGCATAGTAACAGCACCTGTTTGGGTGCGATATTACCAAATATACCGTATACTGTGGAATTCTTCAATTTCTTGCTCCCCAAGTTTAAAAACGCGCTCAAACCAAGGTATGCGCAGAAGGGATGTTAGTTTTACAGAGATTACATCTACTTTTTATTTTTAAAATATCAAATTAAGTGATTAATTTAAAAAATATGAAATAATTTATACAGATGTTGTAGTAATAGCAGCAAATCCAGCATGCGAATCCCGCCGGATTTGGTGCTACTACTACACCATCTCTATAAATTATTTCATATTTTTTAACCAATATACAAAGCTGCGAAAGTGCCGATCTATATCAACTAGGACGTAAACATATTCATACGATGCTAAAACGACAACTACCGCAGGATATATATTTAACAAGCAGTGACAGTGAACATGATTAAAACGTATTAATAGCATTTGTTAAAACCAAGCCAATTCTTCCTCAACCCAGCAAATTCTAAGAGGTGACGATGTACCCTCCACGATACTCCGACATTGATGTACCTTGTAATCCCGCCATGAATAACAAATTGTATTTGTTGAACTGGTTCAAATAAATTAAAAAAAAATATTTTTTAAATTAATCACTTAATTTACTTATTATTATTATATTATATTATTATTATTATATTATATATTACTAATTCACTTATTTTAAAAATAAAAAGTAGAAGTAATCTCTGTAAAATTAACATCCCTTCTGCCTCCACCTTGTTTTCGAAGCGATGTTCAACTTGGGGAGCAGGAAATTGAAAAATTCCACAAACGCATGTATTTTCCCTATGGAGCGTATTCAAAGTCAGCACCCGGTATGTTTCTTTTAAATGGTCTCTGAGAACACAGGAAGCAGGGTACAATATTTTAACATTAAGATTTTCGACTAAAAATTTTACAAGGAACATCGCCACGTGTATCTTTTTCGTTAATTTATACACACCCTGTTATTATATAAAGAAACACTATTTTCAATCAAAACTAAATTAATACAAAATATATGTACTTATTCCTATGAGTTCAGTTTCTTACAATAAACAATAATATAGTATCTGAGCCTGCTCATTAAATTTCTAAATAAAAGAACCGGAAAATGTTCTATGTAGCAGCAAGATGTTATCGGGATTGTATCTTGGCTATTTCTCTCGAGAGGCGCTGATCTCTTAAAAAGCAGGTAAAAATACATCCTTAAATATGAGATTTATATATTAGACGTGCATATTTTAACAGCACTAATGCATTTCAATAATTAAAGCTTCCTGATTTTTCCGTAGCTAAAAGCTTTCCTGGTGAGAGAGGAAAGACTAATCCTTTATATTTTCCAAGGTGTATGTAGTAAAGTTAGGAATAGCACTTAAAAGATACTCTATACTACACAAAATACTAGAGTAAATCCTTTTTCATAACACTATTCCTAGTTGTAACGAAAACAAAATTAGACTGGAAAACGTTAATCCATATAATCACTGCAAAAAAGATATATTAAGAAAATCGGTTTTCTTCTAACACTTCATGGAAATCTAAGGCCAATCTTACAATGTCTGTCGATTTTCGGTATTCCATCTAAAAACCTTTAAAAGTGAACACTGTAAACATCGTACACCTTGGAATGTTTTGATAGTAAATTGTTATTCATAGCGAAACCACAGTTATTTTTCAGCTTCTTACATTTATAGTGATAGATGTGCCATATAAAATGATTTTTCCTCTTTTGTCCTTATTCAAATATTTCTTTGGCACAACTATCTCATACTTTTATTAAAGCAACCGCTTCCTAAGTTTTGCTTGTAGATACTTATACTTAAAAAGTTGAGTAAATTAGGACAAACTTGCGCTAGTTTAAAA
Source organism: Limonius californicus (assembly GCA_014611495.1). Lineage (NCBI taxonomy): Eukaryota > Metazoa > Arthropoda > Insecta > Coleoptera > Elateridae > Limonius > Limonius californicus. The sequence continues at coordinate 9,224 of JABXWE010046315.1, forward strand.
TTTATTGAATTAATTTAGGCACTATTGTAATCATTTAAACATTTATACAAAAGCCTGTTAAATAAATATAAAATACCCGCAGAAAAATATAACATGAGCATATCATTCGAAAAAACAAAATGTCTCACTGTATCAAGAGAGCCACTAAGATGCAAATTGGTTACAGACAACACACCTATTGAACAGGTTATGAAATTTTCATATCTAGGAGTCGAATTATCCAGCTACACAGACCTTCACCACGAAGTCTTCAAACAGACTAGTAAAGCGGCCGCGATTTCAGGGGCCATGCGAGATGTCATACGGAACAACAAAGACATGAACATCGAAAGTAAAGTTCGTATATATAAAACATGCATTAGACCAATTATGACATCCGCAGCAGAAACAAGAGCCGACACAACTAAAACAAAAAATTTGTTGCGCACCAATGAAATGAAAATACTTCGGAACATTACTGAGAAAACGAAGCTAGATAGAATAAGAAATGATGAGATACGACGTAGATGCAACACAGAGGATATAGTTAGATAGACTAGACAAATAAGACGAATGTGGAACGATCATGTACAACGGATGGACAACGATAGATTAGCAAAAGTTGTCAGCAACTTAAAGCCACATGGAACCAGACCACCAGGTAGACCGCCGAAAAGGTAGTGAGATTGCTGGACATCAACTTCTCAAGAATAATTTGTATCAGTAAACACAGGTCTTTGACCTAACGTAATAAGAAGAAGAAGAAGAAGAAGAAGAAGAAGAAGAAGAAGAAGAAGAAGAAGAAGAACAAGAAGAAGATACAAAAGCTAAGAAGTTAGTATCATAAAAACATTTGCTTCCTTTATATACAAATATTATTAGAC
>JABXWE010046328.1:0-12281 GCA_014611495.1 Limonius californicus
TTCAATCCTCAAATCGAGAACACTTCAGTTCTGAAACAAATAATCGAAATTAGATTAAAGAATCGAGAATCGTTCTTCACCTGTAGGTTCAAAATAGAAATTCAATTCTGGAGTCAAGAATAGAACTCGATTTTAAAATTTGGGTTGAATTCCATTTCCAGAATCATTTCTTTTGTTGTAGCTACAAAAATTGTTATGAGCTTCATCTCGTCATTATTAGGCAATTATTACTAGTGAAAACGAAAATATCCGGTCATCTAAGTACTTATTTTAGAAGGCACTTTCGCTTAGCATAAATGTAGAGAAATTAACAAAGAAAATTTCAAAATTCTTTAACAATTAATATGCGGAATTAGGTAATATGTATGTATATTGTTTACCACCAGTTGACTTCACCTTTGCTAATTAATTTTCGTAAATCAATTATTATGTCGACATTGTTTTACGCTATAACTGTTAGTAATCTAAGTAATGTAATTCTCCATTTCTATTTACGCCAAGTATTTCAAAAACCCCCTACTTTCTTAAGAGATATAAGCAGTGCAGTGGTTTCAAATATTTCAAATATTTGCTCTTCATTCAAAATGCCTGTTTATATAGAACATTTTAAATAACCTACACATTAATTTAACGTACGCACAAGATTATAAGACAATCTATACCATAACGTATATTACGCAGTCGTCGTAGAACGTGAAAATATTATTTCTAACTTACCAGGTTAAAATTACGACTCCTATTACGACTCCTATGCACCTGCCTTTATATTTGTAGCTTGCTAAACTTCTAAAATTGGAAACCAATTCTCGACTATTAAATTTAAAAATTAATATTAATTTTTGTTGTAGAAAAGGAGTTTTAATTCTTACACTCTAATCATTTTTTATGGAATTCCAATGCGATTCCCAATGCTAGCATCAAATTTGATTTTAGATACAAAAAGCGATTCCGTAATAATCTGTTCTAATAATGTTGCAGATACTATACAATTGATTTTCGACTCGAAAACGGGATGTACTACAAAATAGTCTCAAAACACATTGCGAAAATTCTCCGGGCTGATTTAATAAAAGTTAGCGACTGTGTATTCGATAGAAAACCTGTCTTTCCTGCCTTCTCTTCTTCTGACTAGCACTATGTCCTTTCCATCGTCCTAAATATATCTATCTCTTTGTTTTCACATTTCCATAGATATTTTTAAGAGATATATTTTTTGCATATAATCCGAAAAGTAAGAACATAATAACTACATGTTATACCTCGTTGAAATCCATCGGTCTCATAATGGAATAGGGTAAATACGTCGTTGAATAAAACACAGTCAATCCCACAAAAGAATATAATGTTAAAGTTGTAAATTGATTTAACGTTTTCAAGTCCACTACGGACTCATCCTCAGACTAAATACCAATACAAATCAATTTGCAATTACAGAAGAAGCAAAAAGGTTACACTTACTCAGTAAAAAATGTCAAATTACAAAATATTTTTCCTAGAGTTTCAATGTTTTGTAATTTGATATTTTTTACTGGGCAAGTGTAACCTTTTTGCTTCTTCTGTAATTGCGAATTGATTTGTATTGGTATTTTAGTCTGAGGATGAGTCCGCAGTGGACTTGAAAACGTTAACTCAATTTACATCTTTAACATTATATTCTTTTGTAGGATCGACTGTGTTTTATTCAATGACGTATACATGTTTTACTGTAATAGTTACGCTAAAATGTTCAAACTTCTTCCTTTGGCTTCCCATTCCGCAAATCAGTCGTATCATCTTCCTATCCCAATCATCCACTCCCATTTTCTATACCGTTTCCAATTTGCATGTACCTCTCTTCCGATACTCACCAACATTAAATCATTAATTAATACACTGTTATAAACATATTACAATTTTTCTTCATCTTCAGATGGTGTAAAGTTAGAAGTAGCGAATATATATCTCGGAAACTGTAACACCTACCGTTATATTTTTGGCGACGCACCTCTGCTACTACCTTCCACCTTCCTTCTTGCTCTTTAATTCACTATTTCCATCTTCCCTTTCCATTACCTAGTTTTCTTCATAACATTAAAGCAGTAGTAACATATATTATTCCTATTTTTCCTTTTCCTCTTCCTTGTATTTCTCCCCCTTCTTTTACACTATATGCATCCTTCTTCTTTACTTCTGACTCACTATCTCTATCTCCACTTCTCATGTCCTTCACCTATTTCATTTCTCAACTCTTTTTTTCCTTTTTGACATTAAAATAGTTGTTTAAGCTCAAGCTTAAAGTTGCCTGCTTGGGTTGGCAACCCCCACCCGCACTGCTGAAGGGTGCTGCCTTGGCAGGATATATATTTTATGTAGAAAATTTAACTAGTCTGTAAATAGATTCCGTACAAAACACGTTATTTTTTTCCTTCCCGAAATATTAATGGGAAGGTGGTCCTTCGAATACTATAAAATCAAGTGTCTAGTGATCTAGAATATATAAGATCACACCAGTAGTAATTGTTGCATTATCAATATATTTCTCTTTCGTCAACAATATGAGAAAGTTGTAATTTTGAAACTGTAACATTTGAAAATATGTACATGGTGATCATTTTCTTTTCACCTTCCTTCAATTTTCTTGTTGCTACCATCTCATTTCTTCGAGTTCTCACTCTTTTTTTCTACATATCTTGTTTTCTTTTTCTTGATGTTACTTGCGGCAATAGTTATTATATTATTCACCTATTACTCTTTTCTTTCAACATTACATTGTACAAGAGTAGCAAAACGCTAACTCTGAAACTGCAAGGATGACGCTAGTAAATTCATCTTTTTATTCCTTCTGCCTTCACTGCTGCTTTTACTCTGTATTTCTATTTCTTCCCTTTTAATTTTTTCCAAATTTCGTATTCTTATTGTCTCTATTTATTTAATTTCCAAATTCTTTCGAGTCAGTTTTCATCTTGCCATGAAAACAAGAATTTTTAAATTAATATGACTTGTTTCCTTCAACTTTACACAATTGAATAAACAATACATTTGATAATGTTACGTTTAGGGTAATGTAACTAACGGTGTATAATTCGTCTGTATAGGACTTCGTTTCTCTCTTTTAATACATCTTCCCTTTGTTAATTCCTCGCATCTGATCTAATTTTCCTACATCTTCCACTTTCCATCTTATTTTCTCGCCTGCAATAGCCTACTATTAAAAAGTAGATGTTACATCATCAATATATTCTTCTTTGTTTTGTATACTTACATCGTCTAAAATTACAGAAGGAACGTACAACCTCAAAACGTTTGTAGGCAAATGATTGGTGGAACATCTTCTCTGTTATCTTCTCCTTTTTCTTTTTCTCTACATTTGCTTCTTCTTTCCTTTTATTCTACCCATATACTCTTTTTCCACTGCCATTGCCCTTCTTTAGATTTATAGTGTTTACATGAATTATATAATTTTTATAAATACATATGTATTATATTTTATAAACAAATCTGAAGATAACAAGATTAATACTTAAATCTGTAATATTAGTTCTTGCTGATTTGATGAAATATACGGTCTGCATTTTTGACTATCTTTTTCTCGCTATGTTTCCTTTCCTCAAATTCTTTTTTCCATTTTCCCCTCTAATATTTTGCTTCCCTTTCTTTATTTATTTTCGCATGACAACAATAATAATTTTCAACACAACCATTAAATCCACCCCGCGAAAGCAGAAGGGTAACCTTGACATAGAAATGTTTGCTGCACTTAATTCGACCTAAACGTATCTCCTTCTTTTTAAAGCTCTACTTAAGAAGTGCAACGACTGAATAAAAAGTAATACAATTCTATTCCCTTCATAAATAACAATCACGTACGCCGTGAAATAATAATTATCCAAATTACCCATTCTCATACTTATGGCTAAGCCGTCACGTATAATACATTGTTGACTTGCACTAGATCTTCGCCCCCAATAGAATGATTAGCAACGTTTAAGACAGATTTCTAAATTTTAAGGTGCTTACTCTTATGGGTCACAAATGTTTATTAAAATCACAATTTCTTCGATTTTTTTAAGAGTGCGTTGGAGCATCTGCTTATATACATTCAACTTGATAAAACTGACACAGTTCCGCATTGTAGTTGACGATTATTGTAAAGACGAAAGCGTAAATCTGCAAAATGTTGGATAAACAAATTATTTTTGTCAGTTGTCAAGAGTAAAGTCAAGAAAATTCTAATTACACCCTTTTACGAAAGTGATCTTTCAATGCAAATGCAAATTTGATTGGGTCCTTGAACTATTGGCCTAGAAAAAAGGGAAGTAATTCTTTTTAACAAACAATATTCTGATTCTCTAAGCCAGCATTTAAAATCCGTAAAGCATTAGAATAGAGGGTAAAATCAGGCAACCTTGAGGGCTAAATAACTATCCGTGTATCTCATTCAATTTCCTAAATCGGAGTTAATCAACTAAGCAGTTAAGTAAACGGTATGTTAATATTTGAGGTTAAAAAATGATACTCAAGTAGAGTTTATACATTACTAATTTTAAGTGAAATTATGTTTAGTATTTCCATAAACACCGATAGTGTGTCTGTAGGTTTGCGATTTCTAATATTTTTGACTCAAATTCTAGTTATGTGACGTTGTATACAGTCCTATTTATAATATAGCATACATCGGCGGTAAAGCAACTGAATCCGCATAAAATATTATGAATATAATACATACAATTATAAAAAGATGCACGTTAAAATTGCAGATTCTTGTTCTGTACTTCCCATCGCAATAGTAAAACGAGAAGACGTCTTATAATTAATATCAAATTAAGTATGTATGTATAACGTGCGATCTTAAATTACAAAGAATTACAAAACAATTAATTAATGTATTCATTTCAAGTAATGCACTACTAATACTAATGGCCCCTTTGTTTTAGTGAAAGTGCAAACCGAGCTATACGAAGAATGGATTAACACCAGCAGCGTATTCAGGACTCTTCTCTCACATCACACGTTATGAAGATCTCGAGAGCTGTGATAGATGTCCTGAGAAAACTTGGTTACAACACAAAAACGGATGGTCCGAATGCTAATTGCTGTACGTAATTTAAATCAGTAAAGAATGTAGAAGACTGAAATTTATCAAAAATGATACACAACGATGCTTCAAATGGCACACCATCAAACCAAAGGACTAGAAACGGTTTTGTAGTTAAAGTGAGGTTCAAGAGAAGTGACAATCTTGTGAATGTTTTGTGTGCAATTTGCGTATTTAATTGGTGTGTATGTTTCGTTCAGTGCAATAGACCCCCTAGATTTTTAATAGATGGACAAACTGAAATCGTTTTAAGACTGAAAGAAGGAGATGAAACTCCAGTAGGTAAGAAAAAAACATTTTCAAGATAATTTTTATTTCATGTAGTTTCATCCATTACATCTAATACCAAAGAACTGCATGTAAAGTTTCATATAGTAACCACAAATTCTGATAAATTCAGAATGCTAGAAAAGCTTCATAAGTTCCCTTAAAATCCTTACAACTAACACAATTTATTATGAAAATTGATTTATTACTTTAAATAATAGTAGAGATCTGTTCATTAATTACATATTACACAAATTCTAATAAATCACACCGGTGTAAATCTTTCACAAAGAAGAAAATCCTTGGAAATATCACCATTCATGATGAGATTTAATTTACAATTTCAATTCATAAAAAATCCTGTCATTGGTGTAATGTGAACTTCTACAATATGTTGTATTTCATTCATTTCCTTATCTAATGTCAAACAAGACTAATTTTATATAGTAATAACAACAATAACGATGCTAATAAATTCACAGTGGTGAAGAGCTTTCCAATTTCACAATGGAGAAAATCTTTATAAATAATACTCAGAATTTATTATGAGAATTAGTGTACGATTTCAATCATCAAAAAAATTGTTGTTAATGTAATGTGAACTTGTACAATATATTATAGTGCATAGAATTTTCACATAACTCTCTTTATGCAACGTACATGCTGAATGTATTAAACATTACAATTGAATGATGTTTGGCAATTAAAAACACATTTACTTTCTTCAAGAATAACAATTATGACAGTAAGATGGTGTTAGAAATTAAAAATTAATCTGAAGAAATTAAAAAAACTAGAAAGTTCTGTGGAGTTATAAAAATGTCTGTTGACTATAATAATAATGATGACAAATGAAATAATTTAATGCAAATTAAAAAATTATACACATATAGGTGTAATAGATTCGAAACTGAAAATTTAATTTAAATTAGGGGAAAGTTATGGTTCGATCTAGGCACACTATTTGTATTTGAATTTTAATAGGAAGAAAACTTTGAACTTAAAAATTAAAACTGTTTAAGGTTTCGCAACATTATTTTAGCTAGAAAATTTACAAGACGTGAATCGCGTTGTACTTAATCATCTAGATATGAACATCATACTATTTTATATATGTATTTATCAATTATTGTAGTGACCGAAAAACGTCCAACTATGTGTCTATGAGTGAAGGCTACTTTCCGATCGAAGAACCCAGAATCCTTTAGCAAATGTGATTCCAACGAGGTGAATGCTGATTGGTAAGCAAGTGGGACTCGATGTGGGATCTCTGATTGATCTGGTCTGGTTAGAGTTGTAGTTTGAGATGGGATGTAGTGGGGGTGGATGTGTGAGTGTAATTAAAATTTATCTATAACATTCTTAATAATCGAAACCCAATAAATAAATAATTTAAAATTGTCACATAATATCTAAATAGATCAAATCTTCAACCTTGTAAGTAGTGTTAAATATCGTAAAGCCATTTGACGCTTAGTTTTAACACTAAAAGTAATTAAATATTTTCGATGATTAATGGCCCTATGAAACTAAAATCATATTCACATATACACCCCAAAACGTGTTCATAAAATAATACATTTCATACATTGGTAAACTTAAGGTGTCCAAGTAACTAAATTGAATGAACATTTACAGTAAAAATAAAATTGTTACAAGAAAATTAAAAAAAGGAAGAGATAAAATTGCAACAAGACGGAATATTACATTTTCCTTACTAATTAATTATGCCTGAGTAAAACATTTTCAAGCTAGGAAAACCACAAAAATATTGAAAGTGCAACCACATGCTACAGCAACATAAAAGCTTTAGCCTGATGTTTATTATTAGCATGGTCGCAATTTGTAGCGAATCATACTGGGTGTCTCAAAATTTAAGCTCATGTTCTCCGAGTGTAGTAAGGGGACGCAAAATAAATAAATACTCGGTTACCTAAATTACTCAAACATGAACGTTTATTTATAGTTCGATTTTAATTTCAGTCTTTAGACGTAAAGGCACTATTTATATTATGTGATCAAACAGTTTTCAAATTACGGAGGGCTATGCAATGGCAATTCAACAAATGTCAAATTAATAGTATATTATAATACAAGTGTATAAGCAAGCCTTTAAAGCACGCGCGACGGGTTTTCGACTTCCCTTCTCACAAAATAAAATGTCACTTTTAGCACTAATATCATAAATAACTATTTATTTTATTTAATTTGAAAATGGTTTTGACTTTGCTTGTGTTTACATTCGAAGAAATAAATACAAGGTACAACCGGTACGTGGCATGACAGCGGCGACATGCTTTGCAGCACTCACAGCCGACCCTAATTTGAAACCTTTTCTATCGCTCGTTACAATATTTAAACTTTTAGCAACTTACCTGGACATTTTTAAGAAGGGCATAAGCCAAACTTTGTAAAAAAATGTGGATCGAAACTACTTTGTGTAGAAATTAAAAACGTAACAATAGATAGCTTCCGGAAATTTTCATCCATAGTCATGAAAACAATGATTTAGGTACATCAAACTAATTAATAATAAATATACTAGTAATAGTATAAGCACGTATGTATCTTTGACCTACTAAGCTGACTATATTTTCAGTTATTAAGTTACCAAACATACAACATAAGCATGATAGAAACCAAGAAATTTATTTCGCTTTGCAATATATGTATGTATATGCATAATAATGCAGACTAATTTCAAGAAAATTTAAATAAATCTAGCAAATAATGTTAAATTTAAAAGATTCAATCAATTATAACGTTAAGAATGGATAGTAAACTGAAAATCAAATTAAAAAGACTACTATAAAGTAACTATTATAAACACATTGACGTCACACACACGCGTACTCAATTATACATATTTTGCAGGGTTCTTGGTCATTTGTTCGCCACAACTTGCTCGCCGCTGCTTGCTCGCCAGCTATTGCTCACTGGGAAATATGCTCCTTAACACACTTGCTCGCCATCTATTTGCACGCAGCGAACTTGCTCGTAGTACCAATACTAAGTGTAACCGCACCCACGCGGGAAAACTAGTTTATATTTTGTAAGGTACCTTCTTTATAAAATAATTTAGCACACCTTTTGAATCACAATTAAAACCTTCACTTTTATTTTCAGATACCAAGTATAGGGAAAGTATTATTTTTTAAAATAGAGGTATTTTAGGCGTTATTCGTTTATACGCCAAAAATTCAAAAAACGTGTGTTTACAAAATATGCATATATGCGAGTGTGTGGTCGTGGATATTGTAAAAACTGCTGGTGCTATTTTATAATCTAGAAGTTTATTAAAATTGTATGGAATTCAATAAGCTTCAAAATATACTGCGAGGGAAATGGAAGTTATATAATATGTTCTTTTTAATATTCGTAATTGTTATACTGAAGCGCTAAGACAAATTGAGTATTGTTTGAAACAGTTGCTCAACGAGCATCTGTCCAGCAACCAATTGGCGCGGCGAGCAAGTAGTTGTCGAGCAAAGACACCCGCGAGCTCACGGCATGCGAGCAAACGGTGGCGAGCAAACGCTGGTGAGCAAACGGTGGTGGCAAACGGTGGTGAGTAAACGATGGCGAGCAAGTGTGCGGACACTTTTGCACATACGAGGCGTGTCCGTAATCTAAGGTACTAAAGACTTAAACATTTTGTAACAAACAAGATTTATTTTAATACATATCAAACTACATCTACAAGTATATATATATATATATATATATATATATACATTGTGATGAATTTTGACTCGTTAGCTCGTTCGATATCAATTTTAAAGGATACTTGTACATTTTTATGATGTCTTAGAATTCGGTTTCTTTGTGGTAATAATAAAGGGCAGACCAAAACGCAAATAACTTCTTGCTTGGCTGGAAACACTGCCAAACTCGTATTTTGATATAAACCTATGACAAAAAGAATTATTGTTAAATATTATCTAAAAGTTTAAATATGTAAAAAAATACGTATAGAAGATACAATAAAATGCTTCGAGCTTAATTTTAAGATTAGCTCTGATATTTATGAAGTCACGAAGGAATTTACTGCATTATCAAAACAATTAGTGGAAATGTGTTTTGGACTATTGTGATGTAAAAAGTGTGTGTTTGAGGTTAGTTTAGAATTTGTATGAAGTGTTTATTAAGTTAATACATGTTTGGACAATGACGCCGATAAATTATGAAGATTTTTAATTATTATTAATTACCTGTCAAAATTAGAATTTCAATTTGTATTTAGATCCAAGTATCCTTTGATAATTTTTATGTAATTTTGGCATCGTAGTTATGGAGATTTTGTCCGTTTTTATGGAGTTTTATTGACAAAGCTATTTTGTAAATTCATCAGAGTACACGCATTTCCTTTGCTGCTAAAAATAAAATTAAAAAAATAATTAATATTGTTAATTAATAAAGTATTCGTTTGTGTGCTAGTACATCTTCTATGGAGTAGAAGTGTTTACACTTCCCGTGGTTCGGAGCCCACGTTAAGCTGTAGGTCCTATAGGAGAAGATCGCTACATCTCTTGAGAGATAAGGCACTCGAGGAAGAACTTAAAATAAAGTTTAAAAATAATTTACAACAATACAATCGTCTATTGGATTAACTATTTACAACCAACATATCTTGTTGGCCCTATCAATCTCTGTAAAAGCTTACGAATTCTTGTTCTTCACATCCTGCCTTCTGAAAACATATTCTATTGTAAAATGAACCATATGACATGGGTGATGTGCACTTTTTAAATGTATTCGACTGTCGTTTAAGGAACTTGTTTATTTCCGTGAAATATTATTTTCGTTCAGATTTGTCAAAAAATTTCAAAATCGACTTTTACCATGTTCAAAGAACTTTCAGACATGTAGGATGATCGTAATCCATGCGGTTGTTGAATAATGCATTCAAAACTAAATAATTCGTGTTCCAAATTTAAAAATTACTGTAGTATCTAAAGTATACTTTGCTGTTAGCTGTTAAACAATTGTAGCAAATGTTATTAACCGTATGACTTAAGTAAACACAGACATTTTGTTCTCTATATCCAATTTTTTCTGAAAATGTTGTTAGCTATACAATAGATAATAGATTTTACACAAAATTAAATAGCCATTTTGACTGAAGGTAGCAATTTACCATAATTCATAATGATTTTTGCCATAACAGATTAATTAAAGAAGAAACATAAAAATAATAGTTCTTAGTTTGATATGAAATCTGATCATTTCTCTGCAATTTTAGGTACAGTAATATACAAATTACGTGGGGTAGACCCCGATGGAGACAAACTGCAGTTCGGCGTCCGGCAGCAATCCGGAAGCGACGTAATTCGCGTGGAAAGCACATCCGCCAGCGAAGCCAACGTATACCTCAACCAAGAACTCGATCGCGAGGTACCAGATACGAATCTTTATCATCGTCATCTTCCATAATTGTTTTTTCTTGTTTCAGATCCGTGATGAATACGCTCTAGTCCTTACATTAACCGACGGCCGTCTAGGTCAAGGAAATTACGTCACGCAGAGCCTTCTGCTTCTTGTGGAAGATGTTAACGACAATATTCCAGTGTTCAAACCGTATCAGTCAACTGTGACGTTGCGTGAAGATGCCCAACCTGGCGTGGTGGCTACTTTGCAAGCTACGGATGCCGATGAGGGTGCTTATGGACAAGTGGTTTATCACCTTCAAGATGTGGACTCGGAACAGCCATTGTTTAGCATAAGTACCACGTCGGGGAAAGGAATTGTACGTCTGATAGGTAAATTGTATGCTTAATTGACTTCCAATTTAACATCACCTGAATACTATAGTATTTTACATAGTTTGTAATTAAAATTGAAGTTAAGTTACAATCATTATTTTCAAGTGTCTATAGTTGTTCATCATATTAATGGCAGTTTACTCTATATTGAAAATTTTTGTATATTTTGCTTTGGGTTCTAAAATAGATACATAATTCTCTGTTCTCTGTAACCAGTTCGTAAAAACGATTATTTTGATCTGTATTGATTTCTCACTTTATTACGTCATATCATATGCCTTCTTCCATCAATGTAATTAGATTTACAAAATAAACTATAGTTCATAACAATGTTTTGTGTTGTTAAGGACGTAAAATGTGCACTTCTTTCTTCAGAGGTGAATTGAATCAGCTTGGTTTAAACTTGCCGGCTCCCATAATTTATCATTAAAATTCCCTGAATCACTCGAAATACCAATGGTAGTAATATATTTACTTTTTGATAACTTTTATCTGTAAAAAATATAATCTATTTGAAGAAACTGCCGGTAAAATACCAATGAATATAACTTTATATGCATAACATCAACGAATGAACTTCTATTCATGAAATTGTAGAATAGAAGCTTGGGAGTTGAGTAGATTGAGGTAAAAGAATAGCCCATGGTTTATTCCCATTTCAATGTAAAATGTGATATATACGTGATATATACGTCTAAGCCTATATCATTAATAATTAAATACAAACATATGTTAGTCAAACTGTTTGCATGAGTAAGTATTGAAAAATCTAAAACCCATATAAAGCGAGATTACGCAATAAAACTATTTCATGATACTTTTGTTCGAAAAAGAAGAATGCTGATGTGATAATATACTAAAAATTGTTCTGAAACTGCTACCCTAAGAATGTGTTTTAAGCTAAAGCGCAAATTAAAGAAAAGTTTTAAATAGTTGATAAAAACATGAGAAACATGAAAACAATGCGTACGGGTGGAAATCAGAACCCCATAAGGAAATAATAAAAAAATAAACTGAATATAGAAAACTAATAAAATACGATATTTGACGTAAATATGAATGACCCAAAGCTTGAAATTAATAAAGAATGGAAAATATATGGAAACATATACGGAAGCAAATTTATTTATTTATATCGTATGGACTGTTGCTTTCGTACCATAACATCTAAAAATGTT
>JABXWE010046336.1:0-19040 GCA_014611495.1 Limonius californicus
CAAACATTTATACACTATTCACGATTGATTTGCCATCCAGCAGGCTGTGTTTTTTTTTTTCTTAAGTTGCCTTTCTTAAATATTATTTGATTGATTTCTAGCAATGTCAAAATGAAATTGCCCTGTTGCCAACTCTAGAGTCCCCTACTTTTCTAACAACAATAGGCGAACGTTAAATGAACAAACAAGCTCTACTGGCAACACTGCCTGCTTTCAAAAAACATAACCTCCATCAAGAAAAACTAACATAACCCAACTTAATTAATTGACAAATTTCAATGATACCACACATTCCCCCAGATTTCCACAGCCTGTTGGATGGCAAATCAATCGTGAATAGATTATATATTATAATCTTGTATAAACAAAACAGAAAAGTTCTACTCAAAACATTTTAGTTTGTATATTCTAAAAAATGTCAATATATATGCTCTCTGTAAGAAATTGTAAATATCTAATCATGTGTATAATAATGCATTAAAGGGATCGGGGGTTGATGTAAACATTACAGTGCGCGGTACAGGCTTAAAACCCCTACTGGGTGGCGATGATAGTAATTTATGTCCGGCACTGTATTGCTTATTTGGCTTCCTTTTACTTTGGTTCATTATAAGCACACGGGTAGATATGAAAGCGTATTGGTTGTGATATTCCCGAAGTATATTGATTTAGCTAGATGTTTGTGTTGGGTAATAATTGTTTTGATAGCATATGCTCTGAGTAGGCAATGGCAGTTTTGACCGTAAATCAATAAATATTTCAACCTCTACAGAGTTTTATTTACTCACCTCAACTACTTATTATAGATTGCGAAGCTGAAAATATATAAATACATCCTACGAAACACCACTTAACCTATTACGCCAAGGTCTGAAACGTTAGAGTATCATTAATTATTTTTTATTATACATGAATCATAATCTCTGTTTTGACACTAAAAAGCGTGCAAAAACGGGCTTTTAAAACACCAGTGCTTTAAAGTTGCCTAGGTAACAAGAAATTCACTTGTTGGCCATCCAGCTGGATAATTTTTCGTATTCCTTGCAATACGCTTGTTTAGATTTCGCGGGACTAATCGCTGTTCAGCTTGTTCGGTTAACATTCTAATGTCGGATAAAATATCCTGGTTTTCGTTAATTTTGTAATTCACGAACAGAAAGTCGAAACAAACTTCACAAATCAACAAATTTATAGTAAATATGCATAGCAACGAAATGACAACAATTACTAACCGTTTCTATATCAACGATTAATGACATAATGACAATTTTCAGATTATAGTGCAGGTATAATAAAAAATAGCGTATAATACACGTGTATAAGAACCTTTAAAGCACCGCTCCGTTAAAAGGCACTCGGCTTCGCCTGGTGCTTCTAAACCCGTCGCGCGTGCTTTAAAGGCTTGCTTATACACTTGCATTATAATATACTATTTTTATAATACCTGAATCATAATCTCTGTTTCTGAAACTAAAAAGCGTGCATAAAAGGGCTTTTAAAACACTAGTGCTTTAAAGTTGCCTAGGTAACAAGAAATTCACTTGTTGGCCATCCAGCCGTATAATAGATTATGTGGTGTTTCGTAGGACGTTTTCATGTATTTCCAGCTTCGTAATCTATAATAAGTAGTTGAGCTTAGTAAATAATACTTTGTAGAGGTTAAAATATTTATTGATTTACGGCCCAAAATTACCATAAACTTTTTCGTAATGAGTTAACCATACTAAGAATTATCTTTACGTTGCATGTGACTATAGCAAATGCAGAGGCTACTACATTAGATAGAAATAAAAAGGTTTTGTCATTCAACAGTTTGTAAGGAACAAGTAAAAATATCTCTGAAAATATCGATTTTAGGTATAGAACAATATTCATACAAATTGTGGAGAATTAACGTGCCAATTTAAAAATGTAATAATACAGACTATTCCATATGAAAAAAATGAGAAAATGCTCTTTGTAATAAATTAAGTATGTGCTGGTGTAAAAAACACCATGTACAATAAAATTATCATTTGGTGGTTAGTGATTTTAGAACATCACTTGGTTACATAACTGCGAAATATGTATTCTTAATTAATCGAAATACCTATTCACGCACTGAATTAATTTGTTAAACCTTCTGCCAACCAAAATGTTTATTTTTTTAGATAAACTCGGCAACTCTTTATCCAAAATAAAAAAAACAGGAGATCGTTGGAAAGATAATTTCAAGCCGAAATCAATAATATAAAAATATGAAGGGTGTTCTATTTACGAATTAATAGCTTCAAGATGCTCCGCTGTAGCGAGTCACCCCATATATTTAAAAATATTTTTAAAATGCGCATTTTGGCACTGCATTACAAAAAACAAAAACGTGTACCGTCTGAATTTCCCAAAAACTCAAGAATTTCGTCTGTTACAGACACTTGCGTTTCTAGGTTTTAAAAAAAGGAGTTTAATAGTGTCCCACCTAGACAAATTAAGGTGGTAGGCTCCAACTATGTCGAACAATCCGATATCTCTAAAATAATTTTATATTATGGCTTTCAAAATTCCCTATAACATTCTTAAAAGAATTATTCGATTATTTAAATTAAAATTGAAATACAAAATAATCTTCTACTAAACAGATATTCCCTATCAAGCGTATTTGTTACATAATGTACTGATAACGTGCCTAACCGCAAACACCCCCCTGAAATTTGTCAAGGGGATCGAGCTCGCCCCCCCCCCCTCCTCCCTCACTACTTGCCACTAGGGCCTGTACGATACTTCCTCAGACTGCATTCACATTTTTCAAAGAGATTACTAAACATTGCATTATTTTGATGATTAAAGAAAATGTAATATAAATTCCCATTTTAAAATAATAAAGGATTTTGAGTGCACTTGCACTGTATTGTCCTCTCTTCCAGTACGACTGTAACCTTCAATTGATATGTCCTTAATTAACTTTTCAAATAATCATGAACCTACATTTATATGCAGATATGACAATAAAGAGGAAATGTTGAATCCTCGAAGCTATAAATAAAATTGAAATAACGAATGTGCGTTTATTCAGATAATTGAAACTAAATTTTATCGACTGTATAAATAGATATGATTTATTAAAAAAAACTAATTCGTTGACTCAGTGATACACCTACAAATGTAGATTTCAACGCTTCGTTCAAAATTATTACAAAAGATTGTCAAAAACTCGTTACGGTCAGACAGACAGGTATTAATCTGGAGCAACGGAATTTCAAATAAGAATCGCTCGCTGCTTTGGTTATAAAATAAGCAGTTCTTAGGCTTTGTATGCAAATTAATTACATCATAATTTTTAAAAGTTTTTAAAATATTTCTTTGGCTGGAGGAGCAAAGCTGACTCATGCTCGTCACTCGTCAGTGAGAGTCAGTGTCAGTGAGTTTTGGTGGTGCCAAAATGGCGTAGAATGTATTTATTGAAATTAATGTGGGTGTGGTCCTTTTCGATGATAACGCTCGCCTTATCTCCGGGAAATCAAATATTACTCATCTTGCCCAAAACACGAGGAATGCCGCAGTTTTACACCGACCCGTGGCTGTCAAATCGGTGAAACGTCAAAGTTCACTCCAATTAGGTTATAGTGTGCGATTTTAACTTAAAATAATTAATGACGAAGCACAAATTCATTATTAAAATGCTCATTTCACAGTTTACTTTAGTCAAATTAAAACTATATTAAATTTAATTGTAAAATGTCACGGCTAGCTGATTATTTTGTTGTTGTCGGTTATGATCACGTGAAGGAACGTAAGTCCTCCGTCATTCCAGTAATATCGTCTAGCAGTGAAAAACTGTTAATATTTTAGGCAGTGGAATAAGCAGTGGTATCATCTTGCAAAGATTTCCAGAAAAGGACTGGCCTGACACACCATTTATTGAAGGAATCGAATGGGTATGCCAAGAGCTTTCAACAAGCGTATCCCACCAATTAATTGCCTTTTATTGTAGTTTTGTCAACCACAAGGATGGGCCCTTTCGACAGACAGGCAGGAACCTCAGTTTTTTGTCTCTGTACTTACAGATATAGACGCAAACCGACATTACTGTGCTTGTTTATGTTTTAACGAAACTGTTTCCATTACTCCCAGTAAACCTGTTGATGAAGTAAGTTTTTAGAATGTAAAATTAATACAATAAGAGTAAAAGAAAGACTTTTTAAGTTAGGTTATATATGAATGTCACTAGTTTAAGGAAAAAATGAAGAAAATAAATGTAGTGCTTATTAGGCCACCCGCTCTCTTAAGAGCAAAAAAATGTGTAGACGGAGAGAATTCTTGTTAATCTTTTTAAGTGAAGCTTACCATACTATTAGTAGTATTTGAGCTGTAATACTAAACAGTAGCTGTTGGTTAACTTCCCTTCATCATTTGTGCGACTAATACAACAAACAAAAGGAGAACTAAGATTTATACATTTCATTTATTGATCAGGAAGAAGATCCAGTGGAAGGTGAAGCTCCATTAGTAAGACCAATACCTACAATAATGCATCACAGCATCATGTATGCACCAAAATGTTTAGTCCTTGTTTCTAGGTTAGATTACATTGAAACTTTTCGGGTAAGTTATATTCCCCTTTTTCTATTGCATTTACTAACAGTTTTCAATAGAATTGTTTAGGAATAATTTATACGGTTTACGTTGAAAATATTGGAGTACCTCTGGAAACTTTAGTAGGAAATATAATAGGATGTATTCAAGTCCCACCGCCAGGGGGCCCACAGGTCCGTTTTAGCATTGGAGCAGGGGACCGACAAGCCCTCCAACCACCCATAAGTCCCTCATTACCTGTAACACACACTTCTGTTAATTTGCTGTTTCATCAGTTAGGTGAGGCTAAAAAATTTATTTTTAAGCGTCATTTTAAATTTGTCTTTGCAGGAATCAGAAATGTGTTAGTATTGTTTTGTGCTATAATGACTGAACACAAGATACTCTTCCATTCCAAGAGCTACAGTCGCCTGACAGAGGCTTGTCGAGCACTAACGGCCCTAATGTACCCGTTTAGATATAATCACGTTTATATACCTCTACTGCCTGCACCTTTAGTTGAAGTTCTTTCCACACCAACACCTTTTGTTATTGGTGTTCACTCATCATTAAAAACGGAAGTTTCAGACTTGGTTAGTTATTCTAATGGGGCATCCCAGAATTATTACAAATGATATCTAATAAGGTTGCTGGAGAACACACAGTGTTATGTAAACTCGGTAGATGAGTATCGCCTATACTAAAATGCAAGTGATGCCAATTTTGAGAAGAGAAGCACCTGGTAGTAAAGGTCAAAATATGTTTTATTTCCTTCTAGAATGGACATGTTGGCAATAAGCAATATTAGTTACACACTTAAGCTGGTAATAAAACTTGGAAGTTAAGCTTCAAGTTGTTACAGGAAGTATTTCCTAGTATTTGTTCCAAAAAGTATGCTACACTTGAGAGTAAAAAATTTTATGGTACAAACACGTTCTTCAATAGTATAAACTGTTACACCTTTGGCAATTAATAGAAAGTCACAAAATATATTTCCTTTTTAACAATACCTAAAAAGACATTTCTGAACATAAATAAGTCCTATTAATCATAAATATAAACTATCAAATCCCTAACCTTATTACAGCATTCAAGTTAAACGAATACCCAACAAGATGTAGTCAGGCACAGGTACAAGGAGGGTAATGAGGAAAATTACCCCCCTCCCTATGCCCTGAAATATCGGCATTTTTATCTATGTATATTACTAAATTTCATGAAATATAATTATTTTTATCCCCTGAGAATATTACCTCGATCTGCCACTGTCTACATTCTCTCTCATCTCAAATAAAATTTAACTTTAAAACATCAAGCTTGATGGTTGGTCTATTTAGGTATTGGGTCATGAGGAACACACATACAAGTTGTTCATAGAGATTTATCTGTTTAAAAGATGTTATTTTGCTAATATTTACTGCAAATTTAAAGTGTCTATGCAAAAATCATGGCTAAGTAGGTTTTAGATAATATGAAAAATATTAATTTGGAATAACATAGTTCTAACTGCACCACACACCATGTCAGGAATGTCCAGAAAAATTGATGCTTTGGGCCCATATAGTACCGTAAACCGGGGATACTTTGTGACAGATTTTGCACATTTTAATTATTTTTAACTACATAAAGTCGATTATAAACATTGAGAAATTGTTTATAGATAGTGTAGACCTTCTTCTTCAATTTTATACCTTAAAAAAAATTCAACTCATTACTTTTAGCAAAAAAAAAAATTTTCTGTCACAATTTTACCCCATGGGTTGGGGTTACTTTGTAACAGTGTTGTTTTGCATATAAATTGCAGAAATTCCATTCCACGTCCTAAAGTAACCCCACAATTAAAATAAAATTAAACTGTAGAACCATTCTAATTGCCCAAAAAGCGTTTATCGAGGACGTATGTCTTGAATTTTAGGAAAAATAATGACACCCGGATATTGCTCGAATATCAGATATTGCTTGAGAAAATAAGAAAGATATATTAATGCAAAGGTAAAGATACATGTAATTTTACAAAAAATCATCAAATTGGCGCAACTCAGACACTTCAAATATTTCTCGTCGACTTATTTGTTTTGGTCGAGCGATTTTCATATGGATTTCTTCAAGCTCATATTCTACCACGTCCTTTCTGTCTGGCCATTTCCAATGGCCTCCAGTTCTTTCCATTGCATTGACTGTTATTTTTCCTAGACTGAACATGGATACAACTAATCCTGGATAAAACTTTTCTTCATATTTTACAATTACGTAATCTCCAATTTCAAGTTCTGCAGAATTAGGCTTTGATGTGGGTTTCTCTTTTTCAATGTCTGAGACATCATTATCTTCCAAACTAAATTCAGAATCTGGAATTTCTATATCACTTTGGTCACAACTACTTTCACTTACGGCCCTTTTTCTCCGTTTACTCTGCATAGCTATTCCTGAGATGCTTGGTTGAGGTTCACCTTCATCACAACTGTTTATTGTATTCATTTCTTCGAAGTCAGAAAGAGTAAAGCTTTTTCCAGGAGGTACGTTCAGACGCTTTCTCCTTTGCCTAACACGCCCTTGTGTAGTTTCTTCTCGTTTCTTTTCTAGGTGTTCAATAAAGCTGTTGCTTAACAAATCCGTATGTTCATCGGCTCCTACTATTCTCCTAGGCAATCTATCCAGAACTATCTCCTTATCTATGGGAAAGATACCAGTCTTTTTGAAACCAGAAATAAGGTTATTAGCAATATTTGGCTTAAGTGTATCCATTAATTCTTTTAAAAGACTGGGAAAAACGTCTTTTGGAATGCTAGGACACCTGCTTCCCATTGCAGTTTCTTTCCAGTTATTTAGCGCTTTACGCCATGCACTCTTCATTGGCCTAAAAAAGGCCACATCAAGAGGCTGAAGAAGGTGGGTGGCATTCGGAGGTAAAGCAATAAACTTAATATTGTTTTCTTGACAGAGCCTGACCACCTCTACGTTAATGTGCGAACTTAAATTGTCCCCGATTATTATTTTCGTGCCTTCCTGCTTTTTCAGTATGGGTAAGAGTAAGGTTTGAAACCAATCCTCGAATACTTGGTAGTCTAACCAACCTGATTTAGTCCTATTATATCGTGCATTGTCAGGCCCACCTTCTGTCCAAGTGGACCATAGTTTTTCTGCTTTATAGTTGACATATATTGGTGCTAATTCCCCTGCGGCATTTCCACACAGCATCATGGATGTGCACGCTTTGGTAGCATTACGTATTCTCTCCGGATATTTGGCCTCTTATCAAGTAATTATTTTCACAGAACCAGGATCGTCCACCAAGTTCGTTTCATCATAGTTCCACACATTAGTTGCTGGTACTCCCTCCTGTTCAGCTTCCAGACTGGTAAAAAACTGTGTTATAATCGTTTCATCCGTGGCTGCTCTGGCATGGGAAATATTTTTCGCAGTTCGTTGACTTAATACTTCTTTGTGTCGTTTTAAGAATGCTTCTGCCCAGTCAACATCGGGGAAATTATTTGACTTTTCTGCCACTTCGCTCCAAAAAAGCAGAAACGACGCACCTTAAATCGAATGTAGTTACAGGAAATCCATATGAGGACATTGCAATTATGTGACCAACTAATTGCTTCTCCTCCTCTGATTTGAAAACCGGTTGCTTCCCTACTGATTTCTCATGTTTCCCATGCAATTTTAGCCACAAGGTATTTCTGTGGATATTGAATCTAGAAACAATAGCTAAGTTAATTACTATAATTAGAAACTATGTCGGTACCTACCTATCAGAGGCTTCTCGTAGCGTTAACTTTTTGTTTCTAACAAGATCAATGGCCTGTTGAAGCGTTTCCTCAGTGTAATTGCGGTATGTTCTTGAACCAAGTTTACGCTTATGTGCCCCCGGCATGTCTGAATGCTAGAGACGTCCTTTATAAACTACAAAAACGATAAAAAACAAACATTAATGAGGAATTTGCTCTGGGGTTACATTGTGCCACAAAATTGCTGTCACAAAGTTGCCCCTTAAAGTGCAGTTGTTTTTCTTTTTTGAGTATAATTAAAAACAACGTAAAGTTGAAATTCAAATGCCATGCTCCTTAAATTTATAAATTATTATAAAATGACCTGTACTTACTTTTATTTCGATAATTGTTACCAGTTTGGCACACCACATGAAAGTTTGGGGCATACGCATAAAACTGCCAAAAGTCATGTTAAAAATAATTAATTATGGAAGTTAGAAGTTAGCATTAGTTGGGTAGTGCTGCCAACAGAATTTGATCTCAACTACCATAGAAGAGAATTACCCACCAAAGAAACTACTAAATCGTAAGGTAAGCGGGAAATTAAAAAAATTAAATATTTTGAGCGCTTGTCACAAAGTTACACCCGGAGTCACAAACTATCCCTGGTTTACGGTACCTTAACCTAATCATAACATTAACTTAATTTAAAGATTCTATACTTTTCAACATTTGCTGCAGCAAAAACTCGGTTTTGGAGTGGTTAAAAAAAATTCCCACCTATGCAGTAGCCAAAAATTTTGCAGTTAGGAAGCTGTTATTGCGATTCAGCAATTTGTTCAATCAGAAATAAATGAAAACTGAACTAATATGTAAAAAACAGTTTCATCATCATCATGCCTATATCAATCCATTCCGGATGTAGGCATCTCCCAGTGATTTCCATTTTGTTCTATCTTGTGCCTTCTGGATCCAGTCGTAGTCTGCAACTCTTTTAATATCGTCTGTCCAACGTATTAGGGGTCTTCTTCTAAATCGCCTTCCCAACCTAGGTGTCCATTGTATTACCACTTTTGTCCATCTATTGTCCGTAAGACTTGCTAGATGTCCCGCCCATTGCCACTTCTGCTGAAGTATTTTCTCTATTATATCCTGTACCTTAGTTTTTCCTCGTATCCATTCGTTAGTCTTACGATGTCTTAATGTTATGCCCAACAACGCTCTTTCCATTGCTCTTTGCGTCACTAGCAATTTAAGTTTATTTTTCTTGGTCAAGGTTCAGGTTTCGGTAGCATAGGTGAGAACCAGAAGGATGTTTTGGTTGAATAGTTTTGTTTTTAATTCCTGATCTATTTTGCTTCTTCATCTAGCTTAATTTGTCTGTTTATTTCATCTTCTTGGCTGTTTCTCTTCAAGCTTATACTTTGACCCAAGTAAAGATATAACTTTCTACTTCTTCTATTACCACGTCGTCTATCTCAATCTGTTCGTTTTGGTCTATTTCTTCGTTGCTCATTATTTTCGTTTTTTCGTTATTCATCTTTAGACCAATTTCCTTTGATTTTCTCTGTAGATCGGTCAGCATCTGCTATTAGTATAATATCGTCGACAAATCGCAGGTGATTTAATTTGTTGCCGTCTATATTCAGGCCTATATTCTCCCAATGTAATTTTTTGAAGACATCCTCTAAACACAATGTTAACAGTTTGGGTGAAATGGTGTCTCTCTGTCTTACACATTTCTGCATTTTTATTGCATTTGTGTTAGCATGTAGTTTAAGTGTGAAAGTTGCATTTTCATATAAACTTTTTATTAAGTTTTTATATCTGCGATCAATGCGGCTATTTTGTAATGATGTTAGAATGGCCAATATTTCGACGGAGTCAAAGGCCTTTTCAAAGTCTACCAAGGCAAAGTACACTGGTACATTATATATTCTTGAGTCTTTTCTATGAGATTTCTCACTACTTGAATATGGCCATTGGTACTAAAACCTTTTCTGAAGCCGGCCTGTTCTCGAGGCTGATATTGGTGTAATTTGCTGGAGAGGCTGTTTGTCAATATCTTAGTAAATAATTTGTGTATCTGTGAAAGGAGCCTTATAGGTCTGGAATTCGTGCCCAGCTCTCGTAGGGATCACAGGTGAATACACTACGTTCCACGAAAGTAGCAAGAACCTTTGTGAAGTTACTAAGTTTCGGAATACGGACTAAAACAAAGCAGTTAATTAGATCAGATCAGGTTAGTTCAGATTAAGCAGTTTCCAAAAAAAGCGTAAATTAGTTTATTCAGGGGGAATAGGGAAAAACCGCGCGTAGGACAAGTTTTAAAACCAAATGTTCAAATTAAATTATACAATTTACTGTCTTTTATTTTCTTTAAAGCAAGTCAGCTCATTAGGTTGTGCAAATAATCAATAGTAGTCGCAATTTCGATCTTTTAGTAGCGTTAGGGTAAATTCAGGCGTGCAGTGCGGGGTTTTAACAAATAAAAGCGGTCGTGAAATAGAAGGAAGGCGCTACCTGCCCGAAAGAATCCAACAAGTGTTGGGCTAAAAATAGGAATTTGAGTAGATCGGAGTACAGTGCGCGCATAAGTTACTAAGAATAATTCAAATACGTCAGTTGTTAAATAAACTCTCGAAATTTACCATAACTTTTACTTGGGCGCATCTCCACAGATTAATAGGGCAGATAGTTTAGCGGTTTAAACCTTAGTTCATTTATTTACGCATTGGTTGAGCCATTCATTTTGTTTAGCTCATTAGTTCACTTTACTAAACTTAGTGTGTATAGTTTTGCTTAAATATTAACAGGTCAGCTAGTTTAGTGGTTAAATCTCAACGGATGCATTTATTTATTTGAGTTTAGATAACCAATCCATTCTTTTGTAGCTAGTAAGTTTTTATTCATTGAAATCATTGTTAGTAAGCGTGTAGGAACCACATGTAATTACGCTACTAAAAATCGATTTATTTATCCAAAGTTCATAGCTAGAAAAGGTAGTGGTGATGGATAATACTCTGTTGGTGAATTATTAACAAGAATTTATTAAAAACAATAATAATAATAATAACAATAATTTATAACTTCAAATAGAAGAAAGACCTACTGAACTGCGTTAGTGGATTCATGTATGTCGTCTAGTTGATTAGCATTACTTTCTTAAAACTCAGTTCATTCACAAAGATTAGGAAAGGTGGGGTAGCGATTTAAAACTGTATCTGACTTAATTTTCCATTAGGAAACTCATATTTTGGTTTAATCCACTAGTGATAGTTAGCTAAATCGCTTTTCTATACGTTACAAGATCTTCTGAATAAGCATTCCAGTCGTACGGACTGCGCGTATAAGCCGAGAGTGCGCACGGACCTTGGGCGGTTTAGGACAAAACAATTTAGTGAGAAGTGCACGAGAATTATTCAGGGGGAGAGAACCAAGGGGGAGGACTGAGGGAGTACCAACGATCAATGGAACCAGCGACCACCTGCTACTGCTGCTGATGCTGGGGTGCTGGTTCGGCTCGATAGGCGGACCGATCAAAGGGGACAAGGCGGAGGTCAGCAAGCAAACAACGAGGAAACCAGCAAAACGAGGGCGAGAGGAGGAGAACAGCTAAGTGATCAAGCAGTCTAGTATTGTAGTCTAGTCGAATCTAATAGATATTGTAACGGTCCCGTACTCAAAATCCCATTGATGCGTAGCTTACTAACTACCCGGTGTTGCAACAGCGGTCGCTTGCGGTATACATTGCAGGCATGCTAACGTTGTGCAATGCCCCACCCGATCCCGCCCTATCCCGGAAATTCCTACCCACCTTACTGGCATGGGGTGGGCCTGGCGTAATCCAGGATCGACTCTCGAGTCAGCTCCATGTCAGATGATGATGATGATGATGTGAAAGGAGCCTTATAGGTCTATAATTTCCCAGTTTAGGTTTATCCCTTTCTTGTGTAGTAGTATGAGGATTTCATTATTCCAATCTGAGGGTATTTTTTCTTCATGTGCACGTTCATTTAATAATATTTTCAGTTGTTTTAATAGTATGCTTCCTCCTTGTTTTAACATCTCTGGTATTATGCCATCCTCTCCTGCTGCTATTGTTTTTGATTGCGTATGTCTCGATTTCCGGAATTTCTTCTAAATTTACATTCGTTATTTTTCTATCCTGAAGTTAACATTCAACCGTTTGTTTGAGGTGTACAATTATCTATAAAAATCTTTCGTTCTTTTTAGTATTCCGTCTTGATCAGTGATTAATAATCCATTTGAGTCTTATAGAAGTCATAAGATTCCTTCCAGGTACTCTACTTCTTTTCCACTCTTTTCTTTTACTACCCTCTTTTAATGCCTCTTCTATTTTTCTTTCATGCCATTCTTGTAGGTCTTCTTTTATTGCTCTTTGTATGTTCTTGTTTATTTCCGTAAATTCCTCAGTATATCTTGCCTGGGTTTGCGCCGTTTTTCTCCTGTGTTCCATCATTTTATTTGTTGTTACACTTAATTTACTTTCTTTCTTAGGTGTTTGTCCAATTTTTTCTCCAGCATTGCTTAATGCTTTCGCTAATTTCTTGCACTTTATGTTCATGCTGTCGTCTTCTCTTACATCAGCGATTTCCACTTTGTCTTTTTAGTTCTTTTTTATATTTCTCTTTGTTCTGCATAATGATTTGTGCGTTATTGCATCTGTTTGCTTTACGAATATGCTTTAATCTTTCTAATCTCGTATTTATGTTTCCTTTGCCTCTTACCAAGCGGTGGTCACTTACCGCGTTAACATTATTCAGGACCGAAACGTCCTTTATAATATATTCATGAGATGTTATTATAAAATCTATTTCATTCTTGGTCCGTCCATCTGGACTTAACCACGTCCACTTTCTACTTTTTCTTTTCTTGAAGAATGAATTCATTACATATAGGTAAATGTTGCTATCCCAGAAAGTTTACTAGCATATTGCCTCTTTCATCTCTGTTGTCTATTCCGAAATCTCCTAAACTTGTTTCGTCTTCTTGTTTTCTTCCAATTTTGGGTTTAAGTCTGCGACTATGATTGTGTATTGTGTGCGATTTTCCTCTATACATGCTGATATCTCCTCGTTAAAACTTTCAACCTCTTCATCTTCGTAGCCGGTGGTGGGTGCATAGACTTACTTATTACTTTTAGTCTACATTTTGGGATTATACTTATTATAATATATATGATTCTATGATTTTTTGCTATATAGTGTGTGATGTTATTTGCTATTTTTTTATTAATTAATAGTGCGACTTCCCCTTGTGATGTATCTTCTTAACCTTTGTAAAACAATACGTGTCCGGATTCTAGTCTAATGGTTTGTTCTCCGCTTCTTGTTTCGCTTAAACCTATGATATCCCAATTGATGGTTTCCACCATATATTGTAATTCCTTTAGTCTATCATCTGTCGTCAACGATCTAACATTGTATGTGCATATAAATATATTTTGCAGCCTGATCAAATCCAGGGATTCTTAGCACCCTCCGTCCCTTTGCTAACCTTCCCGCTGCCTTGGGTAGGTGTTCCAGGACTGCTGGGGACTGACGCCCCTTTTCTTCTCTTTCTCTTCATTTCACTGGAGGCATTTAGTCTAATACAACCATGTTGACTGGACGGCTTGGTGTATACATTTTATATCTTCTGCCATGTATTGGTTCAGCCGCTCATATGGTGTACCGACGCTGTTTGCAGCCGCCCACTCTGGGTCAGACGCCACTTTTTCCTGTTGGTCCGCGGGAAGTATTTGATTTCCCTCCTGCCCCTCATATCTGAGAAGCTTTCCCCGATCCGCCACCTGGGGACGCGTCCTCTAGGGATTTCAGGCTCCCCCGAGAGTTTAGGTCTGTTAAAAGTTACATATTACCTCTGTTCTCTCACCGATTTAACTTTTGATTTAATATTCTTTAATGTCTTTGCTCCATAAATACTTGTCTGGATGCCAGTATTAAAACCTATGCAGTATTTCAGGTCTAACGTAAAGTGTCTTTCTGTTTTATTTCTTGTACAGCTAATCTCTTTATTTAGTATCTTTAGGCTTGTATTTCGGTAGGGCTCACCCATAATATATTCCATGTTGCTAAAATTAAGTCTGGGTCTGGACCTTATTTGTTCCTTAAGTTATCTTGTGTGGGTGATGATTTGGTTTTTTGGAAGAGGCGTTTTCGTGGTATATCTTCTATCAGCCCTTCTTGAGAGTTCTGGTGGAATTTTTTATTAATCCATATGTTCTTGTAGCCTATTTTAACAGTGGTGCACTTCTTCTCTTTCCCCATGTCCAATTTTCTATTAGCCATTGAATTTTCCTTTGTTCAAATATTCGTCATTATTTTTATTTTAGATTATATCCACAATTTCTCTTCCCAATTGTTTACCTTAGTCTGCCAGATCTCATCTTCTATCTTCCATGCATCTTTATCTTCCTATTTTCAGTTCTTCTGAACCATCTTGACTTCTACCTTTCTATTTTTATCCTATGCTTTGCCTTGCATTCCATTTATTATTATCACATTCTTCCTTCTTTTTTAATATTTTCTTTTCTATCTGGTATCCTTTCAGGTTCTTTATTGGCTCGTTATTTTTTCTTGCAATTGCTTCATTTCTTCCAGTTCTTTACACATATTTCTTTGCTTTTTTGTATATTAAAATTAAAATGAAAGCTGTTTGATCAAAGAATTATCAAATTTTAAACTAATTTAATTCTAAATCAGAATCTGACATTGGGACAAATAATATTTGGAAGGTTGTGCAAGGTCACATCTATCATTACAATACCAGGTGATACAGGCAAAGAAGAATTCCGTATTTTATAAATAAATGCTTTTGATTCATTCCTATTTACAGATGGAGTTATCACTTTACTAACTCCTAAATTAAATTAGTATTAAATAGAAGGAAGTACTAACCTTCAATTTATTTAATCTTAGGCCTGTATGACATGCCATAGAATTTTGTACAAAATTTGGTTCAGAATTTTGTACAAAGTGTTCTTACAAAATTCTGTCGTGCCATACAGCAAAATTTTGTACAAAATCCGTAGATTTATGTTTTAAAATTTACAGAATTTTGTACAAAGTCGGCGTCTCATCGATGCGCAAACGTGCAATTTTTAGTGTTTGTTAAAAGTCACAGAGGGCAGAGAATAATATATTTACCACGTGTTTACCCCGCTTGCCGACACACCACGCACTTTCTCTTATCTCGCTCGCGTTCTTTATTGCTACAGCTTGTTTGCTTTGTCGTGCGTTTATGTAAAATAAATAAATAAAAGCGGTATAAATTTATGCATTAACTTACTATTATAAAATCTTATTAGAATTCTACTTTATCGACAGTCACATGATTATTTTGTCAGTTTTCCCACAGATGTCACCGTAATTTGCAACTATTTGCGCATGCTCACAGACAGAATTTTGTTCAAAGTGTTTTTACAAAATTGTGTGTCGTGCCATACAGCAAAATTTTGTACAAAACTCTGTAGATTAATGTTCTAAAACCTACAGAATTTTGTACAAAGTCGGCGTCGCATCGATGCATAAACCAGCAATTTTTAGTGTTTATTAACAATCACAGAGGGCAGAGAAGAATTCGTTTACCACGTGTAAACCCGCTTGCCGACAGTCCACGCACTTTCTCTTATTTCGCATTCTTTATTGCTGCTTTTGTTTGCTTTGTCGTGCGTTCATGTAAAAAAAATAAATAAAAGCGCTACGAACTTATTTAAAAAACCTATGAAATCTTGATAGAATTCTACATTATCGACAGTCACGTGATTATTTTGACAGTTTTGTCACAGATGTCAACGTAATATGCGCATGCCCACAGACAATTTTGTATAAAATTTTATTCCGTGTAAGGCCTGTATGACACAGCACAGAATTTTATTCAAAGTGCTTTTACAAAATTCTGTGCCGTGTCATACAACAAACTTTTGTACAACAGTTTATACAAAATTCTGTAGCTCGTGCTCTAAAGTCTACAGAATTTTGTTCAGAAACAACGTCAAATCGATGCGTAAACCAGCAGTTTCTAGTGTTCATTAATGGTCACAGAGGGCACAGACGTAAATGTTTTACCACGTGTACCACCGAAAATCTCTCAACGCTAACCATTCTACACAAACTTAATATATCTTATAAACAAAAAAAAACCTTCCCGAAAACGCAAAAATAATACAAGCCACGAAAATATAAGCAACATTCGAGGTTATGTAAGCAAAAGTAAACAATTATTATTAAACTTGGATAGATTTCTACCTTATCTACAGTAACATGATTATTTTGACAGTTTTCTCATAGATGTCAACGTAATTTGCACCGATTTGCGCATGCTCACAAACAATTGTGTACAAATTTCTGTTCCGTGTAATACGTGTTTTGCAGAATTTTGTACAAAATTATATTCAAAACTTTGTACAAAATTCTGTGCTGTGTTGGCCTTACCCAGTAATTTACATTAAAAAGTTGTTTATACATTCGCTATTCACTACCAATGCAAAAATTTTCTTAAAAGAACAAATTCAATTGTATATTTGTATAAACAATGCTCTACAAATTACAAAATTATTGATAATTTTACTTTGTGTGTTCTTCAGCAGCCATTTTTAAAGGATACATTCTGGCATTATCTTTAGTGCCCAACCAAAATCCTCTACATTGTGTGTTTCAGATGGATGTAATAGTCGCAGACTTAGATGGAGGTTCTATAATGGTTCCAGATGGTGTTTCCCTTCCTCTTTTGCCGGAACCACTTCTAAGTAATACGCAAGAAGCTCTAAGTCTTATTTTGCAACCAGAACTGGGCAGTGCAGACTATGCCTTTCCACCACTGGCTGTAAGAGCACCACAGCCCGTTATGTTAGACAAGGAAATCCGTGCCGTATTCATGAGAACATTCGCCCAACTGTTACAAGGGTATCGTAGTTGCTTGACGTTAATTCGAATTCATCCAAAACCAGTGATAACATTCCACAAAGCGGCGTTTTTGGGTGAAAGGAATCTAATAGACTGTGATTTTTCTACAAGAGTTTTGGATTGTATGTTTTTTACAAGCTTCGTCTCTGAACGTGGGCCCCCTTGGCGCCCCTGTGACGTTTGGGATGAACTCTACAGCAACTTTGGGGAGTTGCTTAAGTTAGAATTTCAAGATCCAAGAATGTTGCTAATGCATATACAAGAATTGGCTCAGCAACTGTACACCAACGAGAACCCCAATCCACAATCGTATGCTCAGAAGATATTAATTCCTCCTGAAGGAGCTTTTGCCAGGATACATCAGCCTCCATTTCCCATTATTCATCCGAGTCAAGTGCAAGCCATCATTGCAGAAGGCTTAACCAAAAATAATATTAAATCAAGGTAAGTTTTGAGTAATCATTTGTTTTGTAAATTTAAAACTAACGCAGTGTTGTTTTTTGTTTACTTAGTGGAGAATATGCTTGGTAAGTTTACTTTGAGTAATACACGAGTTTGTATGCAATTGTAGGCTTTGCAAATTAGGTATATTTTTTGAGTTTTATAATGTTTGATGCTTATATTTTTTTGATGGTACGTAAATCAAAAGTTGCATCAATGGCATTTGTTTTAATAAGGAGAATACTGGTTTAAGAAGTCTCCGTTCAGGAATATAAATTGAAATAACTGGTTAGCTATCAGTTATCAGCTAAGTAACTGTACCTATTTTTTCTGTAGTTATATATTTCGTAAATTAATGCTACCTCACATACAGGATGATTTAATTTGGTTGTCACTATTACACACTATGTCACAGTTATTCGAGAGATGCAGAGTCAATTAAACAAAAAAAAAATAATGCACCCTTCTGTTAATTAGAAATTGTAATTGTAGTTTATTAATTTCTCTATTTTATATGTAAGATATCGTAGAATTTAAATAATAAAAATAATTATGAAATAGTTAAATTTTAAAATCCATGGATATTTAGAAACGGTTGCATTTACAATATCTAGTAGATATGTTTAAACGGAATTAAAAATATCTGTAATATATTTGAAATAGAATATAATATAATATTATATATCAATATACAGGGAATTTTTCTTTTTAGTATACATTGCCTATGTATACTTTTAAAAGAAACGCGTCAATTTCGCCTATTGTGTATGCAACCAACTATACCGACAACTAAAAATCAGAAACAAACGTCACTATAGTTGTGAACTATTTGAGTATGAAGGTTATGTTGATGCAGTGTTTATATTAAATAAGTATTTCATCCTGTATATAGGACACAGATGATGACTTTTTTGTTAAATGCAAAAACTGACAGGGTGATGTTTCCGTAAGGTTCGTGCACATTATATTTCTTTTGTACAAAACACAAACATCAGCGGCAAAGTGGTGTAATGGTCAGCATAGCTGCCTTCCAAGCAGTTGATCCGAGTTCAATTCCCGGCGATCGCAAACTTTTTTTAATTATTATTCAACGTAGCATAAAATATTTCATTTCATTTCTTCGGTTGAAACGTGAATACTTTCAGTTTTTATTTTAAGGGAATTTATTACGCATCCCTCCGATTTAAATTTTCTAACAATTGTTTGACACTAAATAAAGATTAATTTTATTTTTTAACATTGAATTAATTTGATTGCTGTGGTCACAGCATGCTTGAGTTGTCTGTATAGTTGGTGGCCTACACAATAGGCGAAATTGGCGCGTTCTTTTTAAAAGTATACATAGGCTATGTATACTAAAAAGAAAAATTCCCTGTACATATGTATATTATAAATATTTATTTAAAAA